>PVHP010010756.1:0-46803 GCA_004024765.1 Zapus hudsonius | reverse complement strand
CTGTAGGAGATAAAACAGGTGATTGTAAAAGGTGCTGCCATTAAGAGAAGTAGCCTTCTCAGAGTGTTCTCCTGGGGGTGGGGAAATATTTAAACTGAGCACTAAGTGATGAGGAGGCATAGCCATGTGGGTATCTAAGGAAATAGCCACTCAAACAGAGAAAAATCAAACCTGAGAGAACACCTGATGCAAAAAAAAAGAACATTTTCATATGTAAATAACTGAAAATCTGATTATCTCAAATAATGGCTAAGGTACCCACAGCAAACAGATGACAAGAAATGCCAGTAAGGAGGGGGCGGGGGAGGAGCCTTGAACCCTGGCAGTGGGTTTGGAAATGAGTTTAGTCCTTGTGGACATCAGCATGAAGGCTCCTTGGAAAACTGAAACTCGATCTACCCCACGATGCAGCTGTGCTAGTCACGGGCATATGCTGGGAGGAATCTGAATCAGCATCCCACGGAGACACATCCACATCTATGTTCAACTACCGCACGGCTCCCAAGAGCCAACAATGGAACAAGTGTATGTGCCCATCGCCAGATGAATACATGGAGAACCTGTGGTGTCTATGCACAACCGAGTTGACTCAGCCATAAAGAGGAATGAAACCATGTCTCTGGCAGGAAAATGAATGAAATGGAAATCATTGTGCTAAGCAAAATATACCAGATTCAGAAAAAAACATGTTTTTTACATTTAGGATCCATACGATAGATAGATAGATAGATAGATAGATAGATAGATAGATAGATGATAGATGCATATGTATGTATGCATGTGTATACATATATGTGTTTGAACACACACATATATATTGTTTTGGTCATGTTGATACACACACACACACATATATGGTCATGTTGACACACACACACACACACATATATATATATGTATAATTTTGGTCATGTTAATACATATATATATATATATCGTACTGGTCAAGTTGACATTATATACATACATATATATAATTTTGGTCATGTTGAGGGCAAAGAGTGGTCCGTGAAGACCTCATTTATTCAGTATTTCCTGCACGTCAGCTCCTCCAGGATCTCACAGACTATGGAGCTCTCCATCCTGACCACTGGTGGGCTAAGGTGGTGCTGAAAAGTTCCAGGAAACAATGTGAGAGGGCATCCCAGGAAGGGCTGAGCTGGGATACAGGAAGATGAGCAGCTGACTGGAAATCAAAGCACTCAGCGGAGGAAGCAGCATGAACAAAGGCATAGTGTTGGCAGAGCTTGGGAGAGAGGGAGGGCCATGAGCAGGCCCTTTCTACTGGACTGTAGAGAGAATAAACAGAGCCGGCATGAAATTGGACTCATCAGGGACCATATTAGCCAGAGCAGCCCTTGCACTGAGGTGCTGTGAAGCAGCTGCCCACATGGGACATGGGAGGACAGAGACGAAGAGCTCGCTCTCAAGGGGAGTCACTCCATCAGCACAGGCATGGTGCTTATGAGGGAGGGAAGGCTGCAGATGGACAAATTAATGATAAAGCAAACGTGCGTTTCTAGAGAAATCACCATAAACTCCTTGGCTTAAAACAATGACTCATTATCTTAGCAGAACCTTCTGCACAGATGCTCACAATGCTGTGAGTCCACGTGTCTGCACCAGCCAGCTCTGTCCTGATCCAGTGGGGAAGTCCAGTTCAATCCCTGTGTATCCACAGGCATAATCCAAGTCCTTCTTCTCAGCTATCAGCTACAGGCAGCATATAGGGTCTTGCCACAGTGTTCTCTTTGGTTCATTTGCTCAAGGCAAATGAAAGGAATACTTGTATCTTCAAATATCTCTGATTTTGTCTGAGTTCTATATCTTTTTAAAAGGGCTTACCTTATTTGACCAAGCTCATCAAAATCAAAGCAAGAGGGGCTGGAGAGATGGCTCAGCAGTTAAGGCACTGCCTGCCAAGCTTAACAACCTGAGTTTGATTCCCCAGTACCCACGTAAAGCCAGATGTACAAAGTGACACATGCATCTGGAGTCTGCAGTGGCTGGAGGACCTGGTGTGCCCATTCTCTCTGTCTGTCTCTCTTCTACCCTCTCTTTCTGCTTAGAAATAAATAAATAAATAATCTTTAAAATCAAAGTAAGAGGCTATCATGGGGTAGGCATATTGGTGCCATCTAAGAATTCCTCCCATCAGATAATTGAACCAACAGGTAACTACTGAGTATTAATGCCAAAGAGATCTCTGGAAATTTATCTGAAGCAGTCCAGGAGGTGACCATGAGGATTCCTTTCTTTTGAAACATCCAAATTCAGATGGACCTCAATGACCCTCCAGACCCTCAGCAAACCCTCCTCAAACAGAAACATAACCTTCATTCTCACTGAAGAGTCAATTCTTCAAACCACAATCTTTTTTTATTCAAGTTGCCAGATTTATTAACATTCTTTCCTTTTGTGGATTGATTCACTTCTCATTTACAAGCAATAGAGTTTGACTAGATAGACCCCTCCAGGAATATAGGGGACAAGAAACATCCAGAAAAGTGGCCCAGGAAGCAGTGCATTGTGGAACCATTGCTCCTGTGGTTGAAGCAGTGATGGGCCCCTGGGAAGACAAAAGAGCAAGGGTGAGGGTGTGAGCCTCTGCTCTCTGGGACGTCTTTCTTTCCCTCTCCAACTCACTGCCTCTGAATACATTAAAGGAAATGTATGGGAGCAAGAGCCTGGAATTCAACAGCTCATAACTACAATTAACCACCATTAATTAATGGCTGCAAGATAAATGAGCCATGCTATCCGCTTATTTCTGGGTTGTAAGTATTTAAATTCACAGTAGGATGCAAGCTCATTTTTCACCACTGTGAATTTAAAACAAGTTTGAGTCAAGACTGCATGTGGCAAGAGACAAACAAGGGTTCCTCTCTGGGAAGTTCACGTTTGAAGTCCTGAGAATCGGCAAGAGGCTAACAGAAGCAGAGAAGCCTAGTGTACAGTGGAACCAGATAGCAGGACCTAGTACCAAAGCAGCACCTTACTAGGGAGTCAGACTGAATTCATTCCAGGTACTCTGCTAGGAAATGTCTGATGGTAATCTTCACCATTTTCCCATCAGTGGTGTCACTATTCTTAATCTATGCTCAAGGAAACTGATGTGCAGAGAGGTTAACAGCTTCTGTAGAAACCAAGTTCTCGTGCTGGAGAGATTGCTCAATGGTTAAAGGCACCTACTTGCAAAGCCTGATGGCCTGGGTTCTATGCCCCAGAATCCATGTAAAGCCAGATGTATAAAGTGGTGCATGGGTCTGGAGTTCATTTGCAGTGGCAGGCTGCCTGGTATGCTCATACTCACTCTGTCTCTGTCTCTGTCTTTCTTTCTTAAATAAATAAATAAATAAATATTTGTTTAAAGAAAAACAAAAACCTCATTCCTAGACCTCTTCCAAGATGTTTCCATGATGCGTCTTTGATATTCAGCACCCTGTGTGTGCATAACCTTTAAAAGTTGTGTCCTTACTTATAAGTTTTCCCAACTAGTAACTAGTCTCCTTTCCTCTAGATGTTCAAACGGTCAAGTGGACACAGATAAGATAAAAAGACAAGAAAAAATAGGAAATGAAATATTTGGTCTTATTTAATAAAAAAATGTATAATGAAATGTGTTATGTTTTTCTTTCTAAGATTTCATTGATCATAAAAAGAAAAACAGTAATGAAGAAACCTGGTAATGATCATCTTAAACAAGTGATCAAAGTCAACATCACAGTGACAGAATGCATTAATATCACACAGGCCCTGATGTGAAATGGGACCCAATGCCACTTCCACTGAAATCCCAAAGTTCCTCACGTGATCTAGTATAAGGGGAAGTCAAGCCAAAGTTGAAAGGGATACTGCAAACATAAAACTGACCAGCCTTCTTCAGAAGTGTCAAGGACAGCACTAGGGAGTCAGGCAGGAGGCTCGCAATGAGTTCAAAGCCACTGAGATTACATAGTCAGCCTCAGTTAGAACCAGACTTGACTTTTAAAAACAAAACCAAAATTAAGAAAACAGAAGTGCCATAGACATCATTTGGCATCAGTAGGTAAGAGCTCTTGTCATACAAGGATGAGAGTCTGAGCTAGCCTAATTTCATCCTCAGTACCCACACAGAAAATCTGGGCATAAGCATGCATGCCTGTAACCCAATTCTTGTGGGGCGTGGATCCAGGAGGATTGCAGGAGTTTGCTGATCAGCCAGTCTGACTGAAGACAGCAGCTCCAGGTTCAGGGAGAGCTTCTGGGTCAAGAAAACAATGTAGGGGAGCAATAGAAGAGGACACCTGATTTCTC
Organism: Zapus hudsonius; assembly: GCA_004024765.1. Classification (NCBI taxonomy): domain Eukaryota; kingdom Metazoa; phylum Chordata; class Mammalia; order Rodentia; family Dipodidae; genus Zapus; species Zapus hudsonius. The sequence goes on along the minus strand of PVHP010010756.1, from coordinate 42,507 downwards.
CTCTAACCTGAACACACCATACACCCACACACACACATGCACACACCACGCGCACACACACATGCATACACCACACACACGTATGCACATACCACGCACATACACCATGCATACACCATGGATGGGCACACACACATGCACATACACATTCATACATCACACACACACACACACACCTGCCAATGTCACAAATGAGCTGAAAGTAAAGATGCCTAGAGGATTGGGAGAGACCAGGGGACAGTTGAGGCACACACCAGTAGGACGTTGCCAAGGAGGCAGAAGGATCAGGGGATCAGTGCCACACAGGATCCTGAATCAAACTCTGGAAGAGAGAAAGAAAAACTGTTGAAATTCAAAGAAGGTCTGAAGTTTGACTACATCACAGTATAACATAAATAGTATTGTATTGTAGCTACATATGATTGTATTATGTCAATGTTAATTGTTTCGGTGTTTATGATCATAAAAGTTATTGTCAGGAAGAGAAACTGGATGAAAGATGGCTGAGACCCTGGGTACTATTTTTATAATATTTTAAATGAAAATATTTAAAAATATAAATAAAATTACAAAATACTAATAATGTATATTCCCATTCACTGTAGCATGGTATGAATAAGGTGATACTTGGCATGGTATAGAGCTGCTCTGCAGTCAGAAAAAGAACAAAAATGCTGAGACTCTCCTGACATGAGAGAGAAGGAAATGAAGGAGTCAGTGATCTCTGCTGCAAGAAATAGAGTTTGCATATTTTATTCTCTAAACACCTCTTTGCCAAATGGTTTTATATAGTGTCTCATGGAACAAAAAACAGTATATGTTGACTATTTGAATATAAAGTCCAGGGGGTAGAAAGAAGTCATAGTATTTATTATCATTCAAGACTGTAATTACATATGTGTTATAAGCAATGAGCAAGGAACAGGTGCGGTGGAAAGGTGGAGGAGGTAAGCTCACACAGAATGGACAGGTGCAGTGGAAAGGTGGGGGAGGTAAGCTCACACAGGATGGCCAGGTGAAGTGGGTAAAACAAAGCCAACTACCTACAGATTCAGTCACTGGCTCTTTGATTCTCAAAGAACTTAACGACTGAGCTCACAGAACAGTAGAAAATTAGGAGCTCCTTCCTAACTTCACCAGGTCTGTAAGGAGCCCTTGTTCTACTGGGAAAGTACATTAGCTTCTTACTCATTGCTGGAATAACACATGGACCAGAACATCTTAGGGAAGGAAAGGGTTTATTTTCAGTTTTGAGGACGAAGTTTCCTCATGGTGGGCAACCATGACAAGAACAGACAGCAGGCCATCACATCTTGTCACATCAGCTGGAAGGCAGCAGCGAGAGTAAGATAGCTAGCGCTGGACAGTGGAGCTGGATTATAAAATCCCAAGGTGTCCCAGCAGTGACAATCCTCCTCCAGCGAGGCTCGACCTCCCAAAGGCTCCCCTGGCTGGGGATTAAGTCTGAGACTTAATCACACACACACCTAAGGCTAGGGAGGACATTTTCTATTCAAGCCACTGCAAAGATCAATGTTCAGAAATGTAACTCAGGTGAGAATCAAAGGATGTGTGTAAACCTCATACTTGGTCCCTGGCAGTGGAGCCTTGTTGCAGGAAGTGTGCCTTTAGGGGCAGGCCTTGAAGTTCATTAACCAATCCCTCAGGATGTTGAGAGACAGCTCAGTCTTGCTGCTACCTCCCAGCTCATGTGAGAAATGTGGTGTCCATTCTCTGCTCTGCCATATTTTCCCTGCCATGATGAAACTTTCCCCTCAAGACTGGAAGCTGACATAAACCTCTCCTTTTCCACCTGATGCTTATGATTGGGTGTTTTGTCCCATCAATGAACAGGTAACTGCAACACCAGGCCATCTACTACTCTTAATGGACCTGGCAGGGCTTTTCTGTTTGGGATACCTTTCCATTAAACACTCTGTGATTCCCCTTAGCGATCCATCCAACACCATGGTGCCCTCAGTTGGGCAGCACTAGAAGGTTCTGTACTTGAAATAATCTAGAACGCTGTCCAAAGTCCAAAACCCAACCCCATGCTGCTTCTTCACTACTGGACCATCATGGACTCCCTTGATTTCCTAGAACAACACTGAAGCTTGTCATATCTATTACACAGAAATGTACGAGTGCCACACCTTTGTTCCATGGTGGAGAGGTGGCTGCATGTGTCTATGTGCCTGGTCTGGAATGCTCCCCATTTCTCTCTGGTTTTCTTTGCAATTCAGTTATCATTAATAATAACACCTCCTAACATAAGCAACAATCAAACAATTTGAAAAAGTAAGTGTAAATGTAAAAAAAAAAGTTCTGATCTAGCTGGTAAACATTTCTGCTACATTTTAAACTTGGACCAAGAAATATTTTTTTAGATCATTTTTCCAAAGTTTGAGAAATAAACTCAGAACATAATCATTGGAAAACAAAACAAAATTATATAAAAGCTCCATGGATGTTTGTTTCTGTGTTAGTTTACCACATGTTATTAAAACAATTACAAATAGCATAAATGACCAATAAGAGAGAAATAGCCAAGTAAATAAAATTATATCAGTTTAACGGAATCGTAGGTAGCCAATAAAAATGTCAATTAGCAATGCAACAAAGAAACTCAACATTTGTTTATGATATGATGTTAAATGAAAAAACACAGCACAGTCATGTGTACACTGTGAATAAAATTGTAAAAATTATGTCTGCATGTGGGCAAGGTCTGGAGTAAATATTAAAAAATGGAAACATCTTTATTTGGGGTTTTTGTTATTGTCACTCTAATGCTGTTGCACGGCAAATAAAGAACTTTAAAAAGATGAAAGATTCAACCAAAGATGAGCCACTTTTCAGAAGGGGAAAGAAACCAAATGCTTATTTTGAGCACTTCTTTGTTTCCATGGAGGGGGAATGTTGCATTTGGCAGAATGGATTAAGTTTAAAATAAAGGATAATATGTCCAGAAAAGAATCCCAGGCCTCCCTCTCTCAGGACAATACCCCTAAATGCTACACTGTGGGTCTATCCAGCAGAACACTCCACAGCAGTGAAGGACATAAGGAGAGGTCTGGAGAGGAAGGGTGTGTTGGCATCTTCCTGGGAGCTTTTTCATAAACACAGACCCAAACCTCCAGGCCCTGGAGATTCTAGATCTAGCCCTTGAACTTGGGAAAAACCTCCCAAAATAACCCAAATCCCTCCCTGTTCCTCCCCCCTGCCAGCTGTAAAAGCATGACCTTCCCTTGCTGCAGAGGTCAGCCATGAGGGCAGGCTGAGGTACAGAGCAAGCCCTGGGCTGCCTCTGGGAACCTACCACTTGCCTGAGAGGAGAAGAGGTGTGGGTTCTCTTGGTATTTCCTTGTTCGTGTACCCAGCTCTGAAGGAGTAGATGAGGAGGGAACTCTGAGGGAATGACTGGGACCACTGCCCCACTGCCCAGAGGGCTGCAGGGAAGCCTAGCCCTTCTCAGAACGTGGCTTTGAGAGGCAGAGAATGGAAAATTCACTTCATTTGAAAGCTAAAACTAATATCAGAAATTCTCTCTTGACTCCTTGGCTCATTTTTTGTTTGCATGTGTATATGTGTACAGGAACATGTCCACATGTGTGCAAGCAAGAGAAAAACCTTAGGTATCATTCTTTGGATATTCAGATACCAGCTGCCTTTTAGGAAATAGGGTCTCTCACTGACCTAGAACCTGGAAAGCAGGCCAGCCTGACTGGCCAGGGAGCCCCTGGGACCCAATTGTCTCCTCCTATTCACTGCGGGATTACAGGCATGTGTCACGAGACATGCTTTCCCCTTGAGATCGAACTGGGTCTTGGCAGTGAAAGCATTTGACTGAGTTATCTCCCCAACCTTTCCCTGGCTGCTGTGTGTCTCCTGTATTCCTCTGTATTCCACAGCCTTTGCATGGGCTGCTCTCTCTCCCTGGATGACTGTCACACTTGACCGAGAAACTTCCCAGGATTCCTCTGAAGAATGAGCATCAGCACCCTCCTGATGCAAACACGGGCCTGTCAGACAGAGAACCACAACTTCCTTCTGTAACACACCTCCCATTTAGATGATAAATATATGATACAGGTCACAGAGGTCACCAAAGGATGTCAGTGTCTTTAGTAGTTGACATCCTCATTTTCCCAGTTGGGCTGTGAGCTCACATTATAAAGCTGATGGATGGCCTTTGATGAAGAATACAAAAGCTGGGTTCACATATATTCAGACACACACACACACACACACACACACACACACACACACACACCAGTCTAGTTCAAAACCGCCCATATAACCCTTATTTAATGACTGAGTGAGGTCCCTGCTGGACCAGTAAGGGTATCAGGAAATCTACACACACCCAAGACAGCAATACTTGGCTCTTTTTTCTCTCAGCAAAAGGGTGAGACCATAACCTCATAATATTCAAATATTCTGGGAGGAAAAAGATGCCAGCTGCAAATATTGTTTCATTTACCTCATAAAATATGTGTTCTCAAATGCAGGAAGATTGCCAAAGCTTCCTTTTGAACTGCAAGAATGGGCCTGCCGGCAGAAAGAAAAGCCTCCATGAATCTGATGTGGGTCATGATGTAGAAAGTACAATCCTGATTTAGACCTCACCAGACAGCCTGTTGCTGACCAACCTAGCCAGTCCCTGAGGCTGGAGCACGCACACAGGCTGCAGGCAGGTGGAGGCCAGGCTCAAGGGCACAGACAAATGCCACGCATCAGTTCTCTTCAGGAGGCAGAGGGACAATAGGTCCTGGCTGTGACATTTGCCAATTTCCATAGGATAGAAATTCTCTCTTAATAATAGATATTCTGGCTTTTTTCAAGGTATCATTGCACATCGCCCAAAAAGTTAATAGTGGGCTAATGGGTTAATAATGGTCTCCTGTGTGCTGTCACATAGGAACCTAAAAGAAATTAGATACATAGAATGGTAGTTCCCAGGGACAGGATGGCATAGAAACTTGGAAGAGATGAATTGAAGGGTATAAACTTGTGTTATATAGCTGAATAAGTCTGGTGATATAATGTACAGGAAAAAGACTATAGTTACTAATTTGTGTATGATGAAAAATTTCAAATGAGGACATGCTAATTTGCTTGACTATATTAATGAGCCCTGTGTAAAAAATATATCATGTAGTACATCTTAAATATATACAATTATATATTAAATATATATACAATTATAAATATCAGTGTCACCACATTGCAGGTTTCCAGCAATAAAATGTGATGAAAATTCATATTTCTGTAACTCATTCTTTGATAGAAGGTGACATTTCAGGTAACTCCTTCTTTCTGCTCCTGAATATGATGGTAGGTCAATCTGTTTCTTAGTAAGTATAAGGAAAATAAATACCAAAGAGAGAAAACAGGGGTGCTGTGATTTCTCCCCAGTGAAACTTGTTGAAAGTCAGCCCCCAGTATCACAGTGTTGAGTCATTTGGATTAGGGGGACAACATCCTTGGAATGATTGATGCTATCTCTCAGGGGCAAGTTAACTCTCAGAGAACTGGATTAGTTGCCCAGCAAATGGGTTGATATAAAGCAAAGCCTTGCCTAATGCCAATGCCATGCTGATTTGGGCTTTTCAATCATCAGGACCATGAGCCAAATAATCCCATTTTCTTTATGTACAACTAGCATCAAGCATTGTGTTACAGTGTCACAAAACAGATTAAGACAGAGTAGAGGAGCATTTGCTAGTTTGTGGCGACGTGTGAGTGACACAATTTGCTCACTACCTCTGGCTTCTCGGACTAAAGTAAAAGACACGTGGGTGAAGCATGCTAAGCCCAGTAAGATTGATCTGTGGGCATTTGAGAGGCATCTACGCATCCACTTCTTATTTTATAGAGTCATTAAGGCTGGTGCTTAGAGAGAAATGGCAGGGGAGTTGCATTTCTAAATCATTTTTCTCTGTCTTTCCCCTAACCAATGGATCATTTCCCTTTTGGCCCAGACTTCTACCTCCCCTCTGGGGCTCTTTGCATTTTTCTTCAGAGAATGTGTCTTGGGACAGGTCTCAAAACTCAATGGAGTAGAGCAATGCTATCATTTCAGAGCCTACCATTAAAAAAACATGGTTTTAGACTCAAGGGTGTTTCTGAAATTTAAAGATGTTTGTGCATCTCATAAATCCTGTTTCTAAGTCAATGCTAAATTAAACACTGGGTATCCGACCCCCAAGGCAGATGCTGACCAGCCACATCTCTCCCTGTTCAACAATCCCTCCACTGATAGGAGGACTCGTGTACAGTGACTTACAAAGGAAGTGCTTCCTAGAAGAAGCTGAGTGGGGAAGGGGCACAGAGGGTCCCAGCCTCCCAACTGTGCAGTTTCAGGCTGAGTTCCATGCTCTGGTCCCAGAGAGAGCAACAACAGCTGTCTTCCACCCAGATAGGGGGGCTTTCATACTCCTCCTCCTTTGTTGTTGGCTAAGGGTCACCCCAGAGGATACAGCTTCCAAGATGCATCCTGACATTAATGTGTGCAGAACTCTATTCTCTGCAAGCAGCCTTGTGGGAAGCAGCACGTAGGAGACAGTGTGAGGACTGCAGAGAATCTGCACAGGGCATGAGCTGGACTTGCACAGGGATGACTGATGAAGGACCAGGGGGCTCGGAGAGCAGGGATGCACCTTCTGCCCACGGCGGTCACAGGCCTGCGCTCAGGCACCCAGATTCAGCAGCACACTGGCCGTCCTCACAGAATGCCTTTCCCTGGAAGTCATTCTTAGAATAACCACCATCCATTTTAGTCTACTCTGCTCCTAGGATAATCTTATTTCTTAAACATGTATATGTGTCTATACATGTTCATATGTGTGCAGGTGCAAGGGCACACGTGTGCACATGTGTGAGGAAACCCATTGGGTGTCTTCCTCAATCACGTTGCACCTAATTTTTTGAGACAAGGTTTCACATTGAGCCTAGAGCTCACTGATTCAGCTCATCTAGCCAGCGAGAAAGCTCTAGAGATCCGCCTGTCCCCAGTTCCCCAGAGCTGGGATTACAGGTGCATGCCATCATGCCTGGCTTTTACATGGGTGCTGGGGATCTGTACTCAGGTCCTCATGTTCATGTACAAGCACTTTACCCACTGATCCATCTCCCCAGCCCCAGACATCCCTGTTTTTATCCATCTCTGTCTTCATCAAGTGAACAAGCAAAGAGAACCAGCAAATCACCATTCACCATAGACAAGATCTACAGATCACATGAAGAAATGTGTGTACATACCAAGCATGCATGTTTACACTCAGTATTGTTCCAAATTCTCTGTGAAATATCACACTTTCAGTGGCTCTCCTGACAGATTTCCCTGTGAGGATTAGGACGACCATGTCCCAACTATGACAGAGAACAGCATCTCCCATCCCAGGGCCTGGACACCCGAGAAGCCTGCTGGTGAGTTTCTATCACCTCATTACACCATCTGGTATTTGTTTGATAATCCACTTATGGAAACAGAACATCCATGGGCTCAGTGTCTACACCGAGGAATATTTTTTTTTCTTTAGGAATCAGCAAATTATGGCCCACAGGTCAAATCCACCTGCCACCATTTATTGAAAACCTTGACATCAGGGTTATTTGACAAGAGAGTCTTAACAGTCCTGACCTGCATTACAATGGTTTGGGAGCCTTCACAGACCAACACTGAAGAAGTTTATAAGTTGTGTTTCACCAAGTCTCCAGAAAGGCATGAATCAGAACCCTGCAGAGGAGATGGTACTTAATCAAGTTAGTTCCTCAAACTACAGGCTTGACAAAACACATGCTTTACTGGGGGCTGAGCAAGGGAAGCAGAGTGAAGGCCCTCACATCCCTGCAGACAGCCATAGTCAGAAATAACCCCTAGATGAGTTGGCGTGTGTAAAGTGATAAAGGTCAGGAGCTATGGGCAAGGTGGGGCATACACTGGGCACTCCAGAAATGAGTCCAGACAGCAAGAGGGGGAAGAAGCATGCAGAAGGGAACGAAAAAGAAGACAGGAAAGCTGGAGGAAAGGAGAAGTCATGGGCATGGAGACTGGACAGGAAAGCATGCCATGTTAAGCTGCCTGGCTGGTGCAGAAGTTGTGGCACCGTGGCCCATGGGACACAGGCAGGAATGGGACTCAGTCAGGGAGACAGGATAGGCGCCACTTTAAATCTACGAAAGTCGTGGTGGATGAGTATTAAGGCTGCTTTAATGTTGTGAGCTTGGGGGTCTTTGTGTCAAAAACCATTGTTTTTTATTTCCCTCTGCTTCTATAAATTCCTATTAAAAGGACTGACTGTTTTCTTCGATGCTTCTAGAAATGACCCTGTGCACTGTGCATAGACTCAGTTCTGACACACACTGAAGCTGTGATCAGGCTTTGCCGGCACCCACCTCTATGTCTGACAAACTCTTGCCCAGAGTGACCTATATTCCCTTGGCCTTGGTTTTTATATCCTGACACTAAGGACCTCCCCACCCCAAACTCTGCCTTGCTTGACTGTAGGTTTCTTAGAAATCAGAGGACAAGAGAGTACCCACCAGTCCCATCAGACACACCTTAAGTGGGCAAGGGGAAAGTTATATCTTTCTCTAAGCATCACACACCCTGTGGCTTGTTTCCACACAGTCTGACCAGGATGGCCGCCGGCACAGACACTGGGAAAGGAGGTATGGGACTGGCCACCTCTGGCCTTTACTGGTCCTGTGACTTAATCTCTTTGACTTAATCTCTAAAGTTTTCATTTCTTCATCTCTAAAATGAGAAGGATGATAACAGTTCTGACATTAAAGACTTGTTAGGAGATTACACGAGTTGGTTTTTATAATGCATTTGGATTCCTACCAAGCACAGAACAACCTCTATACAAACGTTTGTTAAATAAAATCTAATCTTTGCAGGATACTAGATCTTATGTCTGAGGTCAGGCCCGCTGGAACAGAAAGTTAAGAAATCTAAAATGATGAAAGAAAGTCATAAAATATTCCAAAGCTTTTTATATATATCTTTAAAGAAAAAAAACCTGCAAAGGGAAGGATACAATGCCAAAGAGGTAGTCGTAAAACTTAATGGGTAGGATAATGATATCACTGTAGGATTTACTAAAAAGCAAACATAGTCTTAAAGACGCAGAAGTGATTTTGAGATTTAAGGCTACCCACACATCCTTGGAGTTCTGTGTTTCTGGTACATGGCTAGACACAGTGTCACAGCTCTGGAAGTGTCTATAGACCAGGTCAGCACATCTCCCTAATCAAATAACAGTCCCCTAAGTCATCTTCTGATAGTCTGAAGTATCCAAGGGTGGGCAGACACTGGGATTGTCAATACATTGACTATTAATGAGCAGTACACACGGTTATTCCCCACCGTTACCTATCAGGGAATGTCACCAAGCTGTGTGACACTCTGCAATGACTTCCCCGTGTTCATACCTCATCTTTTCTTTTTTCTTGTTATGTGTACCTGTGTGCTTGTATGCATATCCAGGTGTAGGTATAGGCACATGCGTGCTACTATTCACGTATGGAAATCAGACAACCTCAGATGCAGGCTGATCTTCCACCTTGTTTGAGGATGAGTCTCTCCTGGTTCCATGGCTGTGTCCACTAGCACCATCACCAGGCTAACTGACCTGAGAGCTTCCAAGTGATTCTTCTGTCTTTGTCTCCCTTCTTGCCACAGAAAGGCTGGTATTGCAGGCTTTATATGGGTGCCGGGACCCAAACCGAGTTATTCATGCTTGCATAGCAAACACCTTATCCACTGAGCCATCTGCCCAACCCACATAGCACATTGTGTCAGCCCTTCGTGATCCATCCGTGCTCTACAGCTCCTCATGTCTTTTTTCCACGTTCTGATGCCTCTGGGCAGCTCTACACCTCCTAGACTTAGACCTCCAACACCCTGGCTTCATATTGACTGCAGGATCTTTGCACATATCACCACCAGCCAGGAGCTTCTTTCCTTTGTCCTTAAAAAGGAAGAAATACCCTTCCTGTAATAATACACCTATTATTCTTATCTTTGTTCCTATCATTTGTGTAAGTTACTGCAATTTGTATTTTAAATTTTTCTTCCCATTTTTTCCCCAATCTCTTGTCTTTCTTTCTCTACTAACATGTGCTTTCCATGAGGGATGATACCATGCCTGTTTTATGTTTAATTGCATCCTGGGTCTAGAGTCTGATGTGTGGTAAGAACTCAATAAAGACTCATTGAGTGAATGAAAGGATGAGTGAATGACTGAGTGGCAAATAACAGTTCCTAAGGAATCATAGCAAACATGGGTCTACGTTTAGCTCCTAACTTTTATATTTTATTTATGACCTTGAACGATTACTTCCCTGTGTCTTTGAGGGTTACCACATGCAAAAAGTGGTTAGAACAGAGTTTGGTTAGTGATTGTATTATTCTTGTTGTAATAGTGTGGGTGATTCTATGTATGTCTCCATTTCTTATTCTTGCTAATAGAGAAAAAAACCACATCTGCTCTCTCTTGTCAGTGAATTATCCCTAAATAAATGATGTCAATAATTCATATTGACAAGGGCATAAATGTCATCTTCTTGTCTGTAAGAAGACCTCCAAGACCCCAGCCTCAAGGTCTCAGAGTGTGGGAGAGGGTGTGTATTAGATCCAGCCTTTTGCACATTACAGCAGACAGCCAGCCTCAACACTGGCAAGGGCAGGGAACCAGCCCACATGGCATATGGACCTGCAGAGGAGCATATGGGTCTGGTCCTAGAGAAGGGGCCCCCATATGCTCCCGGAGCTGGGCCTGCCTCGCCCACTCCCAGCCTCCCCACACTTTGGGCTGGTTCATAAATCAGCCGCTTTCCACCATCCCCATGCACCGGCTGATGCATGTGTGATTAATGCACCATTTGCAGCAGCCTGGAGAGAACCCCAGGTACAGGTGGATAGGAAGGAAAATGACTTAATTGGAGTGGAGTGGGGGAGGAGGAGGCACTCGGAGGTCATTGTTCATTGCCACTGAACCAGCACTCTCTGGAAGTCCTGGCTTCACAAGAATGAGCTTTCTAGGAAGTTTTTTTCTTAAAAATCCCCCCTACTGTGGCCCAGCCTAGGATATGGAACGTGTCTGGAAAGGGTCAGAAAACTGACTGTCTTGTCCCACCCCAAACAATGCTCTTGTGTTCTTCATCTGAGCTGAAACGGGCATTCAGGTCCTGAAAGGCACCAATAGGTAAGGTCCCTGGAGACAGTAAGGCTAGTGTGCCAGGCTGCAAATCCTCTCCGCTGTGTTTCAGGTCAATATTTTCCAACTGTGCTCAACCAAGGGCAAAAGGTTCTGTGAGGTTTTCCCAGGAAGGGGCTCCGTTGCTGGTTCAATCAGTCATTCTGCTCTTACTTTGTTTTACGCTGCAGGCTTCTTAAAGGCCATTTAGTTTTGATTCTGGTAAGGGTCTCATGACTGAAAAGAGTCAAGATCACTCAATGAAAAATGTGGTAACGCAGGGGGGGAGTGTTTCTTGAAATTGCACAATGATCAAACTAAGGACACTTGTCAGCTGTGTGCAGTCGGGGTGGAGCTGTAGTTAATGATAGTGTCTGGCTCACTTCTCTGGTGGCTCTGTGGCCTGGGTAAGAATCTCTCATCTCAGCCTTAATTATTTAGCTGTGATTATACCTGACTTTTAGAAGGTCACTGGAGAGACCTCAGGGGACTTCTCCAAGCATTGCATTTGCGTGACGAATGTATGGGTTTGCTATGAATTCCCAATTATTCAGTGATGGGCACACTATTTGCAGTACCTACATTTCTCTGTTACAGAAACGTTTATCTCAGTTTCATAGAAGAGCAGCTTGAAGTTCAGACCCTGACCTTGAACCATGGCCCCAGGACATCATGTGTTATTGTCACTGATGTTCCAGGGATCTTTGTTTGAGAAGTCTCTCTCCAAATATTTATTGTTTTTAAACTTCCCTGAAAGCATCATGGTGTTTAATGTGGCTCTGTTTTCTGCTTCGTTTTCTCACATCTATCCTTATCTATGAATCCATCCATCCATTCTTCCATCACACTTCCCACATAATGCAGCAAGCATTTATGGAATCCCTCTTCTCCAAACACCAGAGTTCTTTTCAGTGAGAATGGAGTTCTGGACCAGCTCCGATGAAGACATTTTTATGAAATTAAATCCATTATCTAAATAGGTTTTACAACCTTTAAAGTGTATTTTTCTCATTTGTTAGAAACAGGAGTGGATAATAATGACTCCTAACACGTTTTCAAGTAGCATGGGCTACTTTCTTGTTTTCAAGGAATCCATGCAAAGACACCTTGCATGAGGAGGACCAGATTCCAAGATGAATGTGTGGTGTGATGGGAGTGGGAGGGAAAGAAAGGAAGGAAGGAAGGAAGGAAGGAAGGAAGGAAGGAAGGAAGGAAGGAAGGAAGGAAGGAAGGAAGGAAGGAAGGAAGGGAGGGAGGAAGAAGGAAGAAGGAAGGAAAGAAAGAAAGAAGGAAAGAAAGAAAGAAAGAAAGAAAGAAAGAAAGAAAGAAAGAAAGAAAGAAGGAAGGAAGGAAGGAAGGAAGGAAAGAAAGAAAGAAAGAAAGAAAGAAAGAAAGAAAGAAAGAAAGAAAGAAAGAAAGAAAGAAAGAAAGAAAGAAAGAAAGAAAGGCTGTCATTGGAATTCAACATTTTCTATTTGTTTATCAACCCTGATGTTGTACATGAGGGAGAAAGACACTGTTTAGCTTTACAATTATTGTCCATAAAGTGGATGAAAAAAATTATTCAAAGTAATCAAATAGGTGAGAAGACCATTTGTGAATTGCCATGGGTTCAAGCCATTAACTGGTTTTCATATCTTTAAAAAGTCACTTAATTCTCTGAGACATTAATCCCCTCACCTCAGTAATGAACTCCCGATGCTTGCCTTCCTTGATTTGGCATAGTTATTACAAGAAAGGTATTGGTTACCTTTCACTGTGAAATGATTCATTCCAAAACTTATTGGCCTTCCACAGTCATTTTACAAACAAGTCTGGCTTGGATGAGGCCACCCTGCTGCTCTAGGCTGGGAAAAGCCAGAATCCTGTGGATCTGGGATGGCCTCATTATTATGTCCAGCTCTGATTAGGCTGTTGGCTAGGACACCTATGTCTTCCTTTTCTTCCCTTTCTGTCTTCACCTATTTTATTCAGATTTTCCATGTTGGTCTTGTATTTCCAAGCACAAGAAAATAAGTGTCGAAGCCCAAATATTTGTCTATAGGTAATTTTTAAAGGAGGACCCTGACTGTAAGAGTTTAGCCTTAAATAATAATATCAAAACAGCTGAAATCATGAGGAACATTGGTGTCTGGGGAACTCAGGATCTCTGTTTGAGTCTTAAGTTTGCAGACAGCTCATTGGTCTAAGCAAGTCACACCCGGATAAAAGACATGGAATATTGGCTTCTCATCAGCAAGGGCTTGGGAAAAAAATCTGAGAAATAATTTGTGAACACTTTTACAATGTAACACAAAAGTCAAGTGAGGTACTCACAAAAGTGTCACATGAGTCAAGGTAACCTTTGAGAAGAAAATCTAAGCTTCTTGGAAAGAAGACTGCCCTGAAGCATTCTGGGGGAGCCCACAAGAACATGTTTCCTGTGTGGAAACTGATGGACATGATTGGCTACGCACATCTGCAAATGTATTCCTCTTCTTTGGCTCTCCCACCTCCATCCAGCCCACATAATTGCTTTATTCTCTTTGGGGACCACTTTTTCACTGTGTCATAATGCTGTCATCAAAACAGCATGTCTTTCTGGCATGTTACTATCTCCCCCGCCCCATCCAGTTCTTTTATCTACCCCTGAACTTGGATATCCTGATATCCCAAATCCCAGAAGCATCAGAGTTTGTGGGGCAAATGCTTCCCATTTCCTTTTATTCCAATTCCTTCAGAGTTCCATTGCCAGGCTCTTCTGTACCTCCTCGCATTTCCTACAAAGCACAGCTTTCCCCTCCATAGACTCCCAGCACAAGATCAGAGGAAGAAAGCCAGGAGACAACTCTAAGCAACTGGCGACCCCAGGACAGGCCTTCCAATATCTCCCCTCAAAGGACACCTGAGGTGTTGGCGATGCAAAGTTCAGTCTTCAAGATCTCATTCAAATACAGTTGAGTTGCTCTGCTCTGGAAATCACCAAAGACCACAGGCTCTGGCAGAAAATATACACGAACTGACTATTAGCTTGGGCTGATTTCCTGAGAAAACTGTGAACCCTTCTTAAATCTCAGCTTCTTCATCTGCCAAATGGGGACAACTAAAGCATCATAGCAGTTGTATGCGAGATGCTAGGAAAATAAATGTTTATCATTCTTGTCAGCATCTTCATTATAAATCTCCTAAGGGTCTCCTGCTAGGAGATGGCACCCATGTAAAATTCACTAGTGTGTGTTACTCTAGCTGCCTACAATTCCCAGGCCTCACCATGAGGCCAGCCATGCTCCCCTCAGTAACTTCAAGGCTCAGGGTCAGGGTCAAAGAGTTGTTTCCTTTGGCATTTTAGCCCAAAGTCCATTTTGCAAGGGAGTTGAGGTGGCCCAGTACATGGAAATACTTCACTTTGTTTGACTGTTTGCCAGCCTGTTAGGAAAGTGTTAGCAACAATGAAGATTAACAGAGTGCTGAGAAAGAACGGGAGTGTGTGCCTTTGTGGGGGTGGTTTTAAAAGTCTGGGTAAGCGAACTACTGATTCAGGCTATGTCTGCACTGGGGCCAAAGGCTGTCTTGCATGAGTCTCCTTAGGAGGGTGACTGGTGGAAAGCCAGACCCAGATTATCACAAATGGATGTAGAGGGAGACTGAAAATCAGGCCTCCTGCCCACTCAGCACTTCTTGGCACGGGCCCCATCTCAACTCTCCGATGCCATTCCTGCATTAGATGCTGCAAACGCAATTGACTTCTATTACTTATAAAGCCAACCACTTTACTTCATTGAAACATTTAGGAAGGACTTCGGAGAGGTCTGAGATGCTAGGCAGCACAAACGGCCAGATTGCATAATGAGAGGAGACTATTCCTGCATTCTGCATTCAGCATTCAGTCCCCACTAGCAGATCCTTTGAAAGGTTGCTATTTCTGTATTTGAAAGTTACATGACCCCCAAATATTTTTTTTCTAGACCTGTCGTTCTTTGAAACATCGTCAGTGATCCATCTGTAACCCAGGTCTGGAAATATAAAGACAGATGAAGAACTGAGGGAGAATCCAGAATGTTCGCAACCTATAATGGGGGGATAAAATGACAGAAATAACACTGACAGAATGGGATGATACTGTGAAAACTTTATAAATGGTGCTGGAACCAAGAAGAGACATGGGTGAATGGAGGAGGTTCATAGCTGAGTAGGAGTTTGAGGTTAACCCTCAAGGAGTTTAATTGTCTCGGGGAGGAAAATGGGATGAAAAATAAAATGTTCTAGGCAGGCAAATGATGTAGAAGAAAAATAGAAGTTGAATTCAGGCAGATTTTTGGTTGAATTTCACGTTTGATATTGGGCAAGTTATTTCACCATCACATCAAGCAGTGTTGTACTCCATAAAATTAAGCCTAATTAGCTTTCTAGGATTATGGCAGGGATCAAATAGTTCACTAGTAACATGGTACCTGTTAGTGTTCATTGCTTCTAAAGAATCAAATGACTAATGGCTTTTCTAGGAATCTGTCCCCTGGACAAAGGTCCTGTTGACTAGCTAATGGTGTCAGGTAAGTAGTGGCAGGACCACGTTTGTATTTCAAGTAGATGTCAATCATGGGAAGGTTAGAGATGACCTGAGAGGCTAACCAACGAACGTAGATGAGAAAGCTATGGGAAATAGACTAAACTCATTCTATCTGATAAGAGGACCTTCAGCCACAGACCATTCTTCCCATCATGGGGTAGTTTCCATCCCCATTCAAGATACCTTGAAGGGTGCAGCTTAGATGTGATTGCGTTTATTGCTCAACATCTGAATTCAAATTCCGTTTCCATCATAGGAAAAATAACTTACAATTGAGATCCAAGAGCAGAGCTCCTTTTCACTCATAATTTTCACCCCAGCTTCTTCTTTACGCCAACGCATGCCAGTCTAAGCATGTGGCATTTCTCGGCATGGTTTCCTTGGCCTCCAAAAGTATCCCAATGGGAGCATTAAGGAAAACTATTCTATCATCATTTCTCATGGTGTATTCCCTTGAAGAGAGAAAAATAAGTTCGAAAGGCATCGTGTGTGTGTGTGTGTGTGTGTGTGTGTGTGTGTGTGTGTGTGAGTGCAGTGGTTCTCACCCATCATGGAGCTTAGACATGACCTCCTGAGAAGCAGTCCCCTGCACCCTCACCCAGATGGTCACTCCTGGCTTTGTGAAATGAATAATATCCACTCTCTCATTAAAAGGACAGCTCTAGGCTTGATTTCCCAGTACCCAGGTAAAACCAGTAGCACAAAGTGGCACATGCATCTGGAATTTGTTTGCAGTAGCATGAGGTCCTGGTGCACCCACTCTTTCTTGTTCTCTTTGTCTCTTTCTCTCTCGCTTCTCTTTCTTTCTCTCTCTCTCTCTCTCATAAATAAAAATATTAAAAGAAATATGGCATTGCAGTTAATTACTGGGTCATGCCTAACTCCCCACCAGAGCATGGCTCTCAAGTCTGGGTTAGGATCTTATCCAAATCTTTATTTCCTACACTAGTCCTGGTGCCTAGCATTAGGCTTATAGGAGACAAGGTGTGCTGGGTAGAATAGAACCTCATTTCAAAGTTTGCCAATTTTGAGTTTCTACCAGAATGAGCTGGAGCCTTAAAAGCCACCATGGATATAAATATGCTAAGTTTCCTCGATTCTCCACATGTACTGCATGGCCCTGAACAGTTGATGTCTACGTTTCCTCTGACTTCTCACCACATCCTAGAAGGAGTCATGACAATAATGTCCTTTTCACGGATTAATGTATTTATAAAAGGCTGTATGTTAAGCCCCAGAAACTACTGTAAGCAAGGAAGACACAATCCCTGTCATGAATTAGTTTCCAAATTTGGTGCCATAATTCAAGGTTAGTGGCCCAGAACTACTAAGACCTACTACTTTTTAAGAGCTTCTCCATGTGCCCTTCTTTCCTGCATTCTTTTTTCTGAGAGTTTGTGATCTCTGAGGGCACAAGCTGCAATCAATGTAACCGGGAAAACCTTCTCTCCTGGGTGGCTTTAGGCTGTCAAAGGAATAGCCTCTTCTCAGACATACCACAGCTTGACCATCTGAACATGTTTGCCATACCCAGCTTGTGTCTGTAATTTCTTGCTGATGACCCTGTGGCTGGGGTACCAATTCAGGATCTAGCCTCCCTGAGTGGTTAGACTTAGTGGTCTATCTGTGGGCAAGGCCTTCAGCTGACTCCACAGTGTTCGCACCTTTCTGTGGAGGGTGGTCCTGGCTCCTCTTGTCTTCATCTAGCACTCCAGGAATGGCTATTTTTTCCCTTTATGTTAATTTTTTAAAAATCACAATGCTAAATTTCTGTGTGCTGCGTGGTAAGAAAAGGCACGTGGAAAAGAAATGGGCAGGAGGAGAGGGTGGACTGGACCAGTCCAGACCACTGCAGGCAGTTTCTAATTAGTAGTCTGGCAGAATGGGCCTCGGCAGGACACCAGGATCATTAGCGCCGGCACCTCCCACTCTGATGGCACTATGTGACCAAGGCTACCACACCTGCACCAGGCAGCCCAGCTCTTGGCTGCCACTTCCAGATGGCCAAATATGAGCTACGCTTTTGTGTGCTTTTGTTGCTATTTTGTTTTGTTTTTGTGTTTCAGGGGATTTTTTTTTTAAAAGCATTATATGATCTTGTACCAAAGATTTCTCATGCCAACCTAAAGATTTTTGATGGGTTAAGGAAGAAAGGAAAGTTAGGAGAGATTTAAACAGCTTTCTTCTGAGCTCTCAGGGTGAAAAGTAGAGAGGAAATATCAATTTAAAAAAATAAGTGGCTTCTATTGTAATTTTAAAAGTTGACCAAAGGATTTCTTCTAACATTGCTCTCAACCATGGTGAAAAGATCCCTTCAGAACGCACCCACCCCTTGGCTATGCATCAATGAACAGTATCTATTTTGCCTCCTTTGCATTTCTCAAATCTATATCTGCTTCTGTCCACTGCTGGGACCCTACTCCAAGGCACCCTTATCATTCAACTAGGTTAGGGTTGTGTTGACACACAAGACTCTGAGGATTCCCCTACAAACGTGTGTGTACATGTGCCCCACACATCGTAAACATACGTACTCACAGGTGGGTCAGACACAATGCTACCCCTGTTGTAGGAAATGCAAGATTGAGTCCTTCATTTTCTCAGGGAAATAGACAGGAAAAAGTTGTCACAATAGGTATTATGGAATAACTGGGATCAGACCCATAATTTCAAGTAAGTTTCCTGGATTCTACTCAGGACTCCATGTAGATATGCAAAATATTGTCTGACAAAATTCTGGGTATGACTAGGGATCAGCAAAATAATGGATTTGTGTGTGTATGTGGTGTGATATGGTGTGTGGCATGTGTATGTGCTATGTGTACATATGGCATATGCATGTGTGCATGCACAGGTAGATGTCTTACCTGTGAAGACCAGAGGGAAATATCAGGTGTCCTTGCTGTGTCACTATCCCTTGTGTCTCACTGAACATGGAGCTATACCAGCTCCATGTGTCTTCAGGCAGACTGGCAAGAAGCTCCAGCAATTCTCCTATCTCTGTTTCCCTTGGGTCTGGGGTTACAGGATGAGTACTCAGCTTTTATTTTTTTTTAAACGTGGGTGCTGGGAATTGAACTCAGGCCTTCTCAGGCCTTCATCCTTTAGTAGCAAACACTCTTACCTACTGAGCCATCTCCCCAACCACATGGAACTTTTCAAATCAGGAATAATGTAGCAAATCTAGGAAGCATGATCACTGTATCTATCTGACATTAGCAAATAGTCAATTTTGAGTTGTGAATTCATAGGGCAATCCCAGCCCACCCAATTTGGCATGAGAAGGTAAAGGTATATACTTTCTATTCAGGGATTGGCTTTGAAACGGAGTCCTCATGTATTAAAACATTTAATTAAAATTTCGTTTGTCCAGATGTCTGACCATGTAATGCCAACAAACTGGTTTGACTAATCTTTTAGATTTAATTGACCAGATGTTTTTTAGTGGTAGGTGTCTTAATGAGTAGGAGAAGTGTTTGTGGAACAGAATCAAATTTCCTTAAGAATAATCAGCCTCACTGGAAAGAAGAATTTCACTACAGTTAATGCAGTACCAGAGCTGGTCAGAAGTTCCTAAGCTAGCTCACCTTCAAACTTGGCTGATTAGGTAAGTAGCTCTTCCATTAGCTGCACTGTGTTAAAACACACCCCCTCCATCCTGGCCTGAGCAGTTTCTAAAATAAGAACTCCAGGAGAAAAAAAATTGACACAATCAACAAATCCAACACAGTTAAAGAACGAGTAGATTGGATTCGGGAACAAAAGTCTCAGATCCAGAGCCAGGTGTTTCTAGAATAATAACAAAACCACTCCTATAAAGGACTCGCCGTGTGCTAAGTGTTTTTAGATAGGCTCATTGAAGCTGCTCAGCAACCTTCTCCCGTTTACAGGTGAGAATATCAAGAGGCTGAGGAGATAAAGAGTTAACAACTCTAACAAGAAACAGAAGGAATATTAGTTCCCAGGCTCTCTGCTTCAGAGCCTGAACTAGCCACCTTCCTTCCATGGCATGGAATTCAGGGCTTCCTATGACCCTGTGTTCTTATCTCTGACTGTCATATGGGAGCCCCCTGACCCAAGCAGTAGTCGCCACCTCCCGGCGTAAGAGTTACTGAATGCATCTATGCTCTAGATCTCAATCCAAGCTGGTGAGTGACCTGGATCCCTGACGGCCCATAGCTTTTTAATTTGCAAAAAAAATTTGCACCCAGAACTTTCCTCTTACTTCTAGAGGAAGTAGAGAAGGTCAGATGGCTGCCTACCATGTCTCTTTCCTTGGCATCTTCTTACACATGTCCTACAAGCTTGGGCTTCCCCAGGCATCTGCACAGCTCACAGTAATGTAGACACTTAAGACTCATGGAATGCCTAGGTTCAGCCCAACCTAGAACACACATACTCTTGAACAATGCTAAGAGTCCTCAGGAAATGTGTGATAGTGAAGAGCACTGGATCCAGGTGAAGTCCCAGGGAGGGGGGCACAGGTGTACTGAACCTGCCCTGGGAAGCTTCTGACAAGCCTCAGACCATCCCACCAAACTCCCTTCTATTTATTCCTGAACTCCCGAAATCCTTTGTGAATGCCTGTCATGGGCAAGATGTGAGGGAAGGGTGAGGGGTGAATAATAAAAACTGGCTGTCCCTGACATTCCAGGGGGGTAGTGCAAACACGGAAGGGTGTTTTTGTTGTTAGATAACTCCTCTACAATGAGCCAGAAAACACAGCAAGAATGTTATCTTTCTCCTAAAATAAATAATCCTCATCCTATGAGCTTGTCATAAAGTGGGTTAAATGATATGAACTAACACAATGAGAGAGCAATGATTTCACAAAGGATAAGTGATGTAAAGCCACAATAAAGATAGAGAGGAGATAGAAAGGGAGAGATAGAGAGAGGGGGTATAAAGCATGCCAACGCGTATGCCAGGCGCTCAATGAGAAAAAGGCAGCCACCCTCACATTGGGTGGAAAGTATCAGAGGCAACACAAATAGACAACACGAAGGCTCTGAGGCAGGTATATTCTTGACATGACTTTGAAAAAGGGACCTAGATTGGAGGGGCATAGGCAGAGACAAGCAGAGACCAAGGTGTGCACATCCTCATGGGTGATCATTGTGAGTCTAGATTTGACTATTAGTGAGATTTAGAGTCTATGGAGAGATTTGGGCATCAGGATCACGTGATCTCCTTTATGTTTGAGCAGTATATTTTGGCTTTATTTTTCTGGATGTGAGACCGATAAGGATTTGGGATAGCTGTAGTAATTTAACCTCTGCTTCCCACAGCCTTAAGTCAGTCCTGAAAGAATACCATAAGAGGAGACCAAGCTTCATAGACATAAGCTTCCTAAATTCAAGGTAGGCCAGGGCTTGTAGGCAACACAAATAGCCAATGCAAAGGCCCTGAGGCAGGTATATTCTTGAGGTCTTAATGGGAGCCTTGCACCTACTAGGCCTGGTGCCTTTTCCTTGATTGACTCTCCAAGGTCATCAGCTATAACTGTCACTCTACACAGCTAGGAAATGGATAAGGAAAGAGGAGACACTAGCGAGAGGGGTGAGTCTTGACCTTTTAGCCCCAAGATCTCCAATCCTGAGCCTCATGTGCATATTACATACTTTTACAAAACACAGCTGTGAACATTATAATCTTCCCAAGGCTCCATTGGAAGTATTATATAATCACACATATAGTAGCAGCAAAAAGAGAAGAGGAAATAAATTAAATGCATTATAGGAGAAAGAGAAAATTCTAACTGCGTTTCTGAATTCTAATGGACTTATAGCCAGCAAAGTTTCTATGACAATATTGTGACGAATAGAAGACAATGAAAGGAGCTAATTTATAAGAGCCGCATTTAAATCATCCAAAGCTATAGGATCTCACCTTAGAATATAAGCTTACTTAGTTTTCCCTTGAGTCATTGAATAAACACTTAATAACTACCTAATTAAAAGAAAAGCCAACATTATTTTAGTGCAGAGAAAAATGTACCTCGCTAAGGTACTGAACCTACAGAACTCAGGTCATCAGAAGGTAGGATGGACATATAGGTACCTCTGTATGGGTGCAAGTGAAGGAGATGTGAGACCCTCCACTGTAGAGCACCCTAGACAGCTTCAGCTGAGCTTTCTGGTATAGAGGAAAGGACAGCACTGAGGAGCTGTGCAGTGGAATCCCTTAGCAACCTAAACATTTGATGAGGGATCAAGTGATGGAGACCTAGAGTCAGAGGCAACTGCCTTGTGTTTTGCAAAGATTTTGAGCTACTTCTGACTCTAGGGGTACCAGACCTACTCTTCCATGCTTCAGTGTTGTGCTGGGGTTCACCTGCTATGCTAGAAGGCTCTTTCTCATGGGACCTAGTCCTGGAAGGTCGACATCTAACTCACACCAAACAGGATTCTAGATCCCCAGCCTGGCTTTCCTTTGTCCCAGAGATCTGGTCAGCAAGAGAATTCTCTGGTGACAATTACCCATCCCAAGGACACAGAATACTTTCCAAAATCCCTGTACTCTTCCTCAAGCCTTTTTGTTTTGTTTCTTCAGTTATGAAGGGGTCTTTCAGACAGTAGAGCTCTCAATTAAGTCTCATGAGATTTTCTCTCATGGGAAATAAGCTGGCTTCAATAATAGCCAGTAGATGGTTTCAGACTTTGCTGGAAGAACTCTGGGCTGCTTTTGTAAGGTGCCCAGTTCATCACATGCATGGCTGATGTTGTCACCTGATTTAGAAGGATTTTTTTTTCTATCTTTAAAGAGCAAATTATCTCTAAATCAGATACTTGAAGAAAATTCTTTTTCCCTTCTTGATGCAGTTCTTAGAAAACTTAATGGAGCTGTTGGTCTCTCGATAGCTAGCTAGCTAGCTAGACAGCTAGATAGATAGCTAGACAGACAGACAGACAGACATAGAGATATAGATAGATAGATAGATAGAGATATAGATAGATAGATAGATAGATAGATAGATAGATAGATGATAGATAGACAGACACATAGATAGATAGATGATAGATAGATAGATAGATAGATAGATAGATAGATAGATAGATACATACATACATACATACATACATACATACATACATACATAGATGATAGATAGATAGACACATAGATAGATAGATAGACAGACAGACAGACAGACAGACAGATAGATAGATAGATAGATAGATAGATAGATAGATAGATAGATAGATAGATAGATAGATATACATAGATGTGGATATAGATGATATAGATATAGAGAGATAGAGAGAGATGGAGAGACATAGAGATAGAGATGATATAGAAAGATAGCCTCTCCCTTTCCCTCCAGTAAACCTTTACCAGTTTGGAGAGTTTTCATATGATTTTGAATGCTTATAATTCTCAGTTAATTTAGTATCTATTACATTTCTTTGTTCTTTAGAGTTTTTAAGTCAGTATTTAACTCAGTCCTTGTGTTTTTAAATTTTTATTATGTTTTAATTAACTCCTTTGCACTCATCTTCTATATCTTGTCTCTGTTTTCCTATGTGTTCTGGTGTCCCTTCCTGGGTTCCATGCTGTCTCTTCCAGAGAGAGTCGCCTATCCCTCCTGTGTTCACCCAGAGGTTTGGCTTCCCTTTATTTAGCATCCTAATATTCTTCTCCTTGTTTCATCCTTACTCATTCTTCCTTTCCTTCCTCCATCTCCTACACTTCCCTGAAAGTTGAACTTGGTCGTCACATCTTTCAGAGCTACCTGAAGCTATTCTTCCTTCAACAAGGAGCTGCCCCATTAGCAATCTTGGGGGAAACTCCTTGATTGTGGGTAAAATCTGATGTTTCTAGCAAAAGCTGGATGTTTCTGGAAATGTCAACTTGCCTTTTTAATCTTTTTTATTAAATTTATTTATTGTTAGCATACAAAAAACTAAATTTCATTATGATGTTTTCAAAACAAAATTTGTTTCTCTCTCTTCTCCATCTTCCCATCCCCATGTTACCCTCCACCCAACGGATCCTCTTTCCTGCCTTCACACTATATGTTTCCTTGTGTTCTCTACCACTTCTTGCCTGAGCTTAACCTGACTCTTTACACACCTGAGGGCTAGACTAAAAGATCCACCTCCAGGAACACCTCCTCCAGCAGGCTACTAGAGACTTAAGTAGGAAACTTAACCTTAATCAAACTTCCTGAGTCTATGGGGGAGTACATTCACATTCAAATCACATTTCCCTGGCCCCCATAGACTCTGATTATTTTACAATGCAAATTGCATTCAGTCCAACTTCAAAGGTCCCCATAGTTTTACCAACTTTAATATCATTCAAAAGCCCCAAGTCTCATCTGAAATTTAACACTGTCCATTAACTGTGAGCCCTGTAAGAACAAAACACAGGTTATTACATCCAACACATAAGGGCACAGAGTAAACATTTCTGTTTCAAAAGGACATAACCAGGAAAGACTGGACCAATGCAAAAATCAATAACCCATAGGCAAATATCAAACATCTTCAGTTCAATTCCAACATCCATTACCAATGACAAAAGTCCCTGGATCCCAATTCCACCCCTCCAGCTGGGCTGATCAGCCTGGGGAAAATCACACCCGGGCAAACCGCACTCTATCATAACCATTCCATGGTCATGGCACATCCAAAATGTCCTTGGGTCTACACTACAAATTACAGTTCATCTTCATAGCTCCATATAGGGGCCTTAATTGATCTCAAATGCAGAGATTTCAAGCCTGCTTCACTTTGGGGCCAATTTTCAAAAACAAAACCATGTTGCACACACTTCCTTTCCAGCATTTTTTACACTTTCAGAACCACTACCAGGTGAGCTGGCATAACCAATTTTGTAAACCCACAGGGGACCTTGAGAAGCAGAAGTGTGTCGTCAGTCTTCCTTCAAGCTACTTCCTTTCCATGACTCATACTCAGGCCATCATTTCTATTTCCCCTATTAAAACAATTGGCCTCCAATTGTTTTTAAAAACAATTTTTTAAAATATATCTTTATTTTTAAAAAAAAATCTTTATTATGAATAAGTATATACATTGTATGAACAAATCTTGTGAAGATGTCCCCATTTCCCTTCTCTCTGTCCCCTACCCACTGGGGTCATCCTTGGTGCGCATACTTGGATCTGTCCATAGGTTAGGGGGCATGAACTGCACCCTTGGTAGCCAGTTTTTCTTTCTCTATTTTTTTCTTCCCCCTTTGTGTATTGTTGCTGATGGGGGCAATGTCTGGATATTCTCCCCCACCATGGCTCTTACATTCTTCTGCCCCCTCTTCCGCTCAGTTCCCTAAGTCATGGTGGGTGAGTTTTGGTTCTGCTTTGTTGTTGAGATCTTAAGTATTTCTGGATCTTTGCCCTGGGTTGTATTGGGTATCCTTGGTGTCTGTCTCCATTGACCTTTCATGGGTTGTCAGACTTGCTGTGGTGATTGATCTCCTGTTTGTCTCATCACTTTCTCGTAGGTTTCACTTGGGCCCTGGTGAAGGCTAGGTGTGGTTGTCTCCTGCCAGGATGTCAGCCATCATCCAATGTCTTGTTGGTGGAATTCAGTTGTCCCCGGATCTCTCACTGCCTTCTGAAAAATATAAACAGAATCTCCGTCGGAGAGTGAGATCAATATAGGTTAAATGAGACAACATTGTTGTTTTGGCTAGCTCCTAATGGGTGTAGCCTCTCTATAGCTTTCTGGTAGTGATAATTTCCCCTAGGAGCCTGAGATCTTGGTCCCCATAGGATTTTGCCATGGATCCCAGCTCCAGTTAAGGGTTCCTTGTCACTAAGTGGATGTCTTAGCCAATCATTAAGCCGTTGATTACCCTCCTAGGGTTAGTGCCACTATTGCACAGATGAGCATTTCTTGACTTGCTGGTCTCTTCCACACAGCCATGTGATCAGCATTCTCGTGACAACTGTCTATCTTGTATATCAGTGGTCTCTGCTTTCTCCAAACATCATGGGCCAGTTTCCCCTGGCAGCTCATGCAACGCCTTCCAGTGCTACACATGCTACCATCTGGGAGCTGGTTACCATTCTGGATCTAGCAGGGTCTCTTGGTGTTTTTTGATGACACTCTATGATTTCTTCAGCAATAGGGTCTTACCTTAGGCCTGGGACAAGTATTCAAGAGCTTTGACAGAAGTCTGTCATGTTTTGGGGACCTCGTGGGTCTCTGATCAAAAGCTTAGTGTGGGAAGGAACCAATTATCTTGGACAGGGAGATACAGGTCTGAGCAATTATTCTTGAGGTTAGGCTTCCTCCCATTCTGTTGATGGTCCTTCATACCAGGTGGTGCCCTCAGCTTCCTCAGGAGTTTACTGTATAAAAGCTAGGGTTTTATGGTGTCGGTTCACTATTAGTTTAGTTTACTATATGAGTCCCCCCACACTCCCATTCCCCCCACCCTGTCATCCCCCACCCCAATTCTTTCCATTCCCTTTTACAGTCTCTCTGTTCACTGACAGATTTTCTTAATGTTCCAGTTTAACATGGTTAGGAACCACATATGAGGGAAAATATGCAGTGCTTGGCTCTCTGCTCTTGTGTGTGGTCGCTAAGAATGATCTGCTCCAAGTCCGTTGATTTTTCTTTAAATTTCATTTTGTCATTTTTCCTTTCAGCTGCATAGAATTCCACAGTGTATATGTACCACAACTTTGATATCCATTTGTCCAGTGATGGGCATGTGGGTTGGTTCCAATTCTTTACTATTATGAATTGAGCCACTATAAACATGATTGAGCAAATGTCTCTGTACTTCAGCAAGGAAATTTGGGGGTAGATGCCCAGTAGAGGGATAGCTGGGTCTGCTGGTAGCTCTATATCCATCCTGTGCAGGAGCCTCCACACTGCTTTCCATAGTGGTTTTACAAGTTTGCATTCCCACCAGCAGTGAATGAGGGTCCCTTTTCCCCCACATCCTCACCAGCATCTATTGTTAGTAGATTTTTTTAATGATTGCCATTCTGACTGGAATAAGATAAAATTTCATTGTTTTGATTTGCATTTCTCTGATGATTAATGACATTGAACATTTTCTCAAATGGGTGTTGGCCATTTGTATTTCTTCCTCTGCAAATTCCCCCATTGAATTCAGTTTCCCATTTTGTGAGAGGGATGCTTGATAATTTTTTATTTAATTTTTTGAGTTCTTTATACGTTTCAGATATTAGACCTCTATCCGTATTGTGGATGGCAAAGATTAACTCCCAGTTTGATGGTGATCTATTGGCTTTGAGTATGGTATGCTTGTCTGTACAGAGCTTTTTAGCTTGATGAGTTCCCATTGGTTAAGTGATTGTTGCACTTCCTGGGGTATTGGGGGTTTGAAGTTTTTTCCTATTCCTATCAAGTAGAGAGTTCCCCCAATTTTTTTTCTTCCAGGGTTTTCAGAGTTTCAGATTTCACACTGAGGTCTTTGATCCATTTGGAGTTGATTTTCTGTGCATGGTGAGAGGAGAGGGTCTAGTTTCATTTTCTTGCAAGTATTTATCCAGTTCGTCCAGCACCATTTGTTAAAGATGCTATCTTTACGTGAGTTAACATTGTTGGCATCTTTGTAAAATATGAAGTAACTATAGTTGCTTGAGCTTAGGGCAGGGTCTTCCATTCTGTTCCATTGGTCTACCTGTCTATTTTTGTGCTAGTACCATGCTGTTTTTGTTACGATGGCTTTGTAGTATATCTTTAGGTCGGGTATTGTGATACTACCTGACATGCTTCTTTTACTAAGGATGGCTTTGGATATCCGAGGCCTTTTGCCATTCCAAATTTATTTAGAGATTATTTTTTCTGTGTCTGCAAAGAATGAATCTGGTATTTTTATTGGTATCACATTGATCTGCATATACCTTTTGGAAGTATTGCCATTTTCCAAAGAGACGACCATGTGGTTTTTATGGTTAAGTTTATTAATGTGGTGGATTATGTTGATTGATTTCCATATGTTGAACCAACCCTGCATCCCTGATATGAAGAACCTACCTGGTCGAGGTGGATAATACTTTTAATATGTAGTTGAATCTGGTTTGCAAGTATTTTATTCAGAATTTTTGCATCTAGACTTTTGTTGGTTATATTATGGCCAAAAAAAAAATTCTATATCTTCTCAAATTTGTTGAGTTTTGCCCATGGTTAGTATATGATATAAGAATCATATTCTGTTGTCAGGTATTGTATTTGTTACTTTTGAAACACTGAGTCCACAGTACTTGACAAAACAACAACTTAAGAGTAGAAATATTTAGTTTGGCTTACAGTTTCAGAGGGCTTCAACCTATCATTATGGGAAAAGCATGGCAGAGGAGCTCAGTTTGTGGCAGTGGAAGCATGTTAGAGACTATTCACATCATGAAAGACCAGGAAGGAGAGAACATAACAGGCACCAGGAGTTGATTATAACTTGCCAAGGCCCATCCCTGGTGACTTAAGTCCACCGCTAGGTCCTACCCTCTACAAGATTCATCACCTTCCAAAACAGAATCACCAGCTAGAGAATAAGTGTTCAAAATATAAGCCTGTTGGAGACATTGCTCATTTAAACCATAACAAGTTATTTTTAATACCAGTTAAGTACTGTTGACTGTGAGTGTTGTTGAGTTCTGATGCCTCTGATATCTTTTGTTTAGTTGTTCTATGAATGGAGGCATATTGAAGTCTCTGACTCTGAGGGCCGATTTGTCTATTTCTTCTCCCTGTTTGAGCAGTAATTATTTTATTTAATTTACATTTTTGTAGTTTACTGTATATACGCTGGTGTTTTATATGTCTTCCAGGAGGGTTGATCCATTTGTCATTAATTAATATTCCTTTCTGACCCAGATAGATTTCTTCTATGCTTGGTTAATAAAATAAGAGACTTGTGACTTCTTGGGATCCTCTATTGGCTTCCTTTTCTTCTTGTCTTATTTTCCAACTCTCCTACCAGTGACTCCTTCCTGGGACTCCTTTTTGAATCAACTTCTGTTCCCATGTTTCTCTCGAGGCTTGCTTCTGGGGAAGTCCCCGTCTATATCAGTTGCCTAAACAAAATAGGGAAAGTTGGCAAGAGGGCCCTTCCCAAAGGAGAGCATTAGGGGATGACACAAGCATGGGTAAAGAGAAATGTTTACAATGGTTTGCAATGCTTGCTGTGCAAAGTGCACAGCCATCGGTTCTCATATTCCCCCTAAAGAATTTCAGAACAAGGATTCTTGGTATTGCTGTGTCCTTATTTGACATTTGTAATATCAACAACTTCCAAGTCAGCACAGCCTTCAGACCTTATTAGGTAGCTTAAGACTCCCTTCCAGTCCCAATCATGTGCACGCTTTCTGAAAGGGAAGCCAAGGTGGGAGTTCCCACCTCCCTCCAAATAACCTGGAGTTGGCCCTGGGGGCGGGGGCTGTGGTGTTGGAGGCATGTGTAAGTGCTGTGGTTGGCTTTTAATAAACATTAATGTGGAGGAGGAGATGGGTTAGGGTAAAATTTGCTTCAAATTAGAGCTGGCAAAGCAGAATCCAGTTATCCATGGAAAAGAGCAACTTGTGAGCAGGCCAAGATTATCACACCATCATAAATCAGGGGGAAAGAAAAATACGCCTTCCCTCTCCTCCACCCTCCTCCTCCTCCTCACTCTAATGGTTTCCAGCCCCAACCATGGAATGTTATGCTTAAGGAAAAAGTTGTTGGACATAATTAGTAACTCTATTATAGTAATATATCTTTATCTAAATAAACACAACCTGCTTTCCCTCCATGAGGAATTATGTGGTGGGGATGGGGGAGGAGAGAAGAGGACTGAAGTTGGTGTGCCCTGAGTAAGTCTGCCCCAGTTTCACAGGAGTCCTGGAGTCAGGCCTGTTGTAGGGGAAGAGCTGATAGGAGTGTGTTAACAGAGGCTAAGTCATGTCAGCTACTTTGTTGACCTCTGACAACATCCTTGGTGAAAATTTTCCCCTGCTGTCTTTTATTATAGACACTATGAGAGAAACCTAAACGTTCATGAGCACACAGTTTAATTCTAAGAAACAATGGACCTTCTTCAGAAACAGGAGAGGCTACAGAGAAACCCAACCACTGCATCTATCTGCATGGGTAGAATTTGTGGTACAAACAGTTTTACATATAGGCTGATAGTAGCTCAAATGGAATCTTCCATCACTGCACACACACACACACACACACAATCCTGAAATCCCTCTACTTGTTGGAGGTAACCAGAGTTTGGTGATACAGTTGAAGTGGACACAATGTTTCCAACAAATCAAGCTCTGAGAGCAGAAGTAACCAGGTACTCTTCCTCTTCTCTCCTATACCTACTCCAGGCAGGACTTCCATTTCCCACTGGTCATAGAAAACATACATTCTTTCAACTCATAAATGCTTGTTTTCATATAGAGATTCCTTTAAAAAGTAGAGATGGAGCTACCACGTGATGCAGCAATCCCACTACTGGATATATATATATATTTTGTGTGTGTGTATATATATGTGTGTGTATGTATGTATAAAGGAAAATATATATTCCCATGTTTCTCTCGAGGCTCATATATATATATATATATATATATATATATATATATATATATATATGTATTCAAAGGAAAGATTGACACACTGAAGAGACAACCTACACTCCCATGTTTACTGCGGTGTTATTCACCATTTCAAGGCAAAGGATCAACCAAGCAGCCTGTTAGTGACTGGATGATACAGAAAATGTGAATACAGAGAGAGTGGAATACCACTGAGTTGCAGCAAAGAGGGGTATTCTGTCATTTAGAGCAGCATAGAGATGTTTGGGGAACATGTTAAATGAAATAAGTCAGGCACAGAAAGACAACTGCCATGTGTTCTCATTTAGGTGTGAGAAATGAAAACATTTATTCTATTAAAAAAGAAGAGGAAAATAGTGGTTAGAGGAGTCTGGCAGGGAGGGTGTGAAGGGGAGAGCAATAGTAGGTACAAGGGTGCAATTGTGTGGCAGACACAACTTCTATTTTGCACTAATTTTGATGTACAGTTAATTATAGGTTTCAAAATAGGGCTGGGGAGGTGGCTCAGAGGTTAAAAGCGCTTGTTTGTTTGCAAAATAGCTAATAAAGAAAATGTCGCATGTTCTCAGCACAAAGGAATTATACATGTTTGAGAATATATACAAATTACTCTGACCTGAGCATTATACATTGGTTACATACACTGAAATATTCCATGCCTTGTGATTCTGAACAAATATCATCTTTCAATTAAAAATACAAATAAATGAACGTGTGCTTTAGTCCTAAAAGGATTTCACATGTCATAAATACAGCTTTCTTTAGACGGTTATGAAAAGTTAAAAAAAATTATTCGTCCTAATAACCATAGCTAATAACTGTTTCATTTCCTTTCATTAATGTTTTTCTATATGAAATATTTTAGTGTATTTGCTTTATCTAGTTGTGATCAAATTTTAGTTTGTAGAATTCTTGCTGTATCAGGCTTTCTGCTTGTCCATTCAGACAATGCCCAGGCCTGAAGTCACTGTTACCTCCCTCCCTGAATCAGGCAGAAGCATAAAGTGTCACTCTGGACACAGCAACTTTTGTGGACTTGTGTGACTTCATTTCGGCATAAAGGATGGAGCATGATGGAGTCTTTCCTAGTGGAACTCTAACATGATCATCCAACCACACCACAGACCGTGTCCTCATGCGCAGTGGAAAGGGTTGCTCCCCTAGCTCTGAGGTCTCTGTGAAAACATCTTATCAGTCAGAGCTCTTGGAACTGGCCCTCAAAGTACTTTAACAGACAAGGTATTAAGCTAAGAGACTGACTCACAGAAAGAAAGAGAGAAAGAGAAATAAATTCCAGAAATGAGACACAGCTGCCTCGGGATGCTTGAAAAATGTGGTCATCCACAGTCACCCTCTCCATCCTCTGTGTCTGCTTTTCCCCATGTGTTTTTCTCATGTTCTTCCATTACAAATGACTTGTTCCAAACCTTCCTGGGAGAAGGAAAGATCTCATCTCTTTCCAGCATCGTGGAAGGAGTCTTTCTTAGCTTGCTAGCATCCAGGGCCTTTGCAAGGATTCCCTGGTGCTGGCTGGAAAATGAGCTTCATGGGGCAGAGCCAGCACCTGGATGGAAGATGCAGAGGCAAGCGTGCTACCGAGTCAGGAAGAGGTTCCTGTGTTCTATGCTGTTCCCATAGCTTTGCGTTCCTTGAAGGCACCCCCAGCACGCCGTGATGGGTGCCTGGCGACGTGATGGGTGCCTTGCACAACACAAAAGGATCTTGACAAAACATCAACATCATTCCTCATTCTGATGACACTCAAGCCTCCATCATCCACTTCCAAGTGACCTCTTACCTGAAAGTTCCATATCTTCTTTGTTCTCTGGCTACCTTGATGTAAGCTGTTCTGTTCCTCTGTACCATCCACTAGGATGGATTGAAGCCCTTTGACATGAGAAAATAAAAATTTCCCCCTTTAAGTTGATTTTGGTCCCATAAAAGTAACATATAACCTCTTTCTACGTGGTACTTGCCATGCTATTCCTTATTTCCCATATTTCTTTTTGTTTAAGGAGCAGGCCCGCAGTGAGGACACTGCAATCCCTGTGTATAGACTTGGAAGTTTCAGTTCCTCCTAGTAATAATATTTTCCTCTATTCTTGGAGTAGCCTGTCCACTGAACTCAAATGTCCTTGGCTAATTTGAACATCAGCCTTGACCATGGACCCCCAGAGCGAGCTCCCAGCCTTTCTCTCTGCTGTTCTTCACTTTACCAAGCAGTGTACTATTGACGCTTTTACAGATATTTCACTTTGCCTGGTTGGAACTATCCTTCCTTTCCTATACTTCTTGGTTTTATGCTTATTGTCACTATCCTTAAGAGCAGGACCATGACGCTACATGCACATGACATGTGGCAAACGTCAGGAGCTTGGTCAGCACTCAATTGGATATGTTTCCAGGTGCAGGGATAAAGCTCTCCATTTCTCCTGGCATCTAGTTCATAGAAGAACCCATGAGTATCTTTTATAAAAACCTGTGAGGCATCCCTTTCTTTCCTGGAGCTCCTATTCATAAATCCTCTTTATTCTTTAAGACCAACTTCAACTTTTTTTACTTCACTGGAAAACTACTCAAGACACTGAAATCTCATAATAAAACACAAGCTCTGATATGAAGTAAGCAGGGGTTGGAATCTTACTCTATCACTTAGTACTTCTGTGACCTTGGATAAGTGACTTAACACCCTGGACCTCAGTGATCACATCTATAAAGTGGGATGATGTTTGTCTCCACCATATCAGACAACAACAGATCAGAAAGTTATCACAGCAGTACTTGGGGTGGAACAAGAATTTATTTAAGACAAACTGTTGTGATGCTAACACTTAGCAAATTGCATGAATTATTATTTTAGCACCATCAGAGTTTCTATCATAATAGATACATATCTGATAGCCCAACAAGGCTAGGTAAGTCTCGAATATGTATTATGATTCTCTTCTGTCTTTTTCAGTACCACATAAATTCTCCTAACATTAGGAGCTTAACAAATACATGACTATTTCATGAGGTTTTGCTTATTATCTTCCCTTTGCTTTTCTAGAGAATTTAGAAAATATAAAATAAAAATAAAAGAAAGAACAAAATCATCGTCTGTACTTTTCACCAGCACTCAGAATGAATTCCTTCCTTTGTCATCTTCCTAAATACACGTAGCTCAAATCATAAAAACAGCCTCAGGGCTGGGAGATGGCTCAGTGGTTAAAGGCACTTGTTTGCAAAGCCTGTCAGCCTGGACTCAATTCCCCAGCACCCACTTAAGGCCAGATGCACAACATGGCACGCGCATCTGAGTTCCGTTTGCAGTGGCAGGAGACCCATTCTCTCTCTCTTCTTTCTCTCTCTCCCTCTCTCTCATTCCTCTTTCCAGAAAATAAGCAAAATATTTTAAATAACCTCATACTTTATGATTTTTATACAGTTGCCATAATTTTTTTCTTATGATATCATAAGCATTATTTTAAGTAACTCTAATAGATATGACAATAATTTGACATAATTTATTTAAACTAGTAATCCTATAGTTGGGTACTTGAGTCATTTCCAATTTCCTACTATTGTGAATAACTATAATTTACAACTTTGTATGCAATCTCTTTATGTAAATTAGATTGTCATAAATATAACCATAGAGCTTCTTCTGGAATATCGATTATACAATTTTACTTCCCATCTACTTTTCTCCCTTCCTTAATTTTCCCATAGATGCCCTCCCTCCATTTCCCTATAGTACTAACCACACTCATCAGTATTTAAACTCTTTGCTTCCTGATGGCTCACAATAGCAAATATCTCTTATCTATCCAATGACCCACCCAATAAATATCTCTATGAATTAAAAATAAATCAGACAAATTAGAATGTGTGCTATCACACTTACCATCTTTGCAAATTCAGACAAGTGTCTTAACCTAACTTCTGTACACAGAGAGGCTCCCAGATCATGGCTGGTGCGCCCAGGGCACAAGTGATGGAGAAAGGACTTGGGCTTACACACTCTGGGTCCACATATCAGATTCTTCACTGGACACCATTCTGTCAGCTGTCCTTGTGCACAATGCGTCCTCTCTGCTTGTGTGCTTATACCACTCCAGTATGAGCACAGCTAACTTAACTACCTAATCTCATCCAGCAACCACACAGCCATCTGCCCATAGGAAGCCTGGTGATAAGCTAAGCACTCTCTGAAGCTAATGGAACAGAAGAGTTTCAGAGTTTGGAGGCTGTCATTGCCTTTGCTCAAACCAGGCAACACACAGCCAAGAATAATATATCAAATGAGAACCAAAATACCACCCTAGCATCAGAGCCTCCATCTTGCATGGCCCGATTTCTGGATGAATCTGAGATCATCCTCATTAAATAACTTATAGATTCATTAGTTGATGAGATTCAGAATGTGCCCTGGATCTTTAAGGCCCATTTCCATTTAACAGAAAGAATCCAACCCTGCACACTCACTCCCTCAGACACCTGAGGCACTGAGGGTATCAGACATGAAGTGGGAAACTTGGATTAATCTCAATTATCTTTTCAAGTATATTTTGACATTTGAATTCATTTATTAATATAATGAATATGAAGTGTACTGTAGGAACCTAAGCTTGCAGGAAACTTTGTTTTTCTTTTTTTTTTTTTTTTGAGTTACATTATTTTTTTATTGTACATAATGCGTTACATTGTTTAATGGGCCAACAATGAGTTGTTATCCCCAATTTGTTTTTCTAAATTAAAATTCATTCTGACTCTTAGCATGCCACGTCTCTGACCCTGCTGATGAGCTATATACAGACTCTTTCTCCAAGGAACACATAGGAGCATTGGGCCAGCTTGTGTCCCTGCTCTCAGATCTGGGACTGGGAGTCCTGGAAGCTCTGCCTTCCCTATTGGGAGAGATGCATCCCATTTATCCCTCGTCCTGGAATTCCAAACCTCTGTGCTGCTCTGAATCTTGGGAAATCTCTGCCCTCTTTGACCCCTGCCACCCAGAAGTGGTAATCACCTGGTAAACTGGCTATTTTCTCCTCAGTGTGGTGTTTCCTTTAATCCTAGCCATGCCTTTGTATGCATCTTCTCATTAAACTTCAGTTAATCTCTGAGTATTCTCTTTCCTTTTGGGATTCTTGCTAATGTCCCCATGTCTCCTCTCCTACCATGAGCTGTGACCTTCTGAAATAGGAGTCCAAATGCTAATTGCTTGTGTAGGGCATGATAGGTTGGGAGACTGTGTCTAGATACCTTCTGGTTTTGTGTAATAACACAAACGAAGCATGATCACACAGAGACCTGTTTGCATTCTTGGAGTTAGGAGAAGAAAAAAAACTTCAATGAGAATAAACACATATGAACACCCAAGTTACATTTCAATTGTCATAAGAAATATAGCTAAATAAAAGCAAGGTATAAAAACATTCATGTTTGTCCTGGAGAGAGGGCTCAGTAGTTAAGAACACTTCTTTTTCAGGAATGAGGGCCTGAAACATTAGTTAAATTCAGATTCCAGAACACACATAAATAGCAGGGTATAGCCATGTGTATCTGTAACCTCAGTTCCATAGAGGATCAGAAACCCAAGAATCAACCCGAGTGCATGAAAAACAAAATGGCAAACTCCAAGATCAGTAAGAGACTCTAGCTCACATAAGAACTGGTGAAGGAGTGATGGGGTGGGATGCCTGACATTCTGCTCTGGCCACCACAAGCAAACATACCCCACCACACAGGGTGCTTCAGTGGTACATACACATGCCTATACACATCACATCACTCACACACACACACACACACACACACACACACACACACACACACACACACACCACATAAACACACATAAACCACTTTATGCACACACCATTCAGTTGCATATTCAGTGTTTGAATAATCAATGTTGCATTTTAAATATAATCTTTGATTTATCTAACACAAATGCTCTCCATTTCCACATCCACTTTGCAGAGCCACAGAACAGAATATTCTTGTGTCTGCTTGACTTCCTATTTCCAGTATTTTCCATTAGCCATCTCTACTCTAGCTATCCTTCATATGGCCACGAGTACGGTGCAGACAGCCCTCAGAATTGCTTTGATGGCATAACTTGAAACCCTTCTCCAGCCGTAGCTTCCTCATATACTTTATCACTTCTCATTTCTAACCTTCTAACCCTACATAATTTCTCATGATTATATCACTAAACTCATATAAATTTTTTCTCCATCAATGGAACATATAGGAGACTCTGAATCACACATCAAGAATGTGTTAGATATCACCTTACCTCTTAGTCTTTTGCCTTACCCTCTTTGAAAAACCCTTTGACAAGGCTTGGATTCATTGGTTGGCCAATCAGAACCACAGGAAGAAAGTACAATGGTGTGACAACAAGATTCACTTACATGACTGGATGCAACTCACCAGCCTCCACAGGTACTGGATCAATCCTGCAAGCCTTTCACCTTGCTTTTCCTGTGCTATTTGGCTCTGTCCTCAAGTCTCCTTGCTTCCAGATCCAAATACTCACCCACCCCTAAGCAGGCGCTCTACTGTCATTTCTTCCACAGCTCTGCATGCAAAGTCCCGAAACACTGTGTCGAGTTGGCTGAAGCAGGAACATATACCCATGCCCTAACCTCAGAGGAAGCAGGGACAGAGGTATCTACCCTGTGTGGTTCTTTGGTCTGAAGCAAGCTCGGCCTTCTCCAAAGTCTCAAGAAGTAAAGAATTCCCCCCCCCCCCGATGCATGAGAGGATCCATGTACTAGATATGGCAAATGGCAAAAGCCCAATAGACCATCTCAGATTTCTGGATGTCCAACAGTCTCACCTGATGTCATAGGCAGAGCTCTCCCTCCCATTCTTCTGTGTGGATTGGCAGGGCTTCATGATGGAGTGGAAGGTAATGTCATATCATGCCTTCTCCACTTAAGGGGTGCTTGGATCAATTAGTTATTTACTTCCTCTGACAACCCCAGGGCCACAAACACTGTGACCACAGTGCACCTGCAGTGACTCGGGTGTCCTGCAGCAGTCTATGCTTTCCTAAGAGGAGACTGTGTTAGTCTACCTGGGCTACTAGAACAGCATGCCGTACACTAGAGAGTTTAGAAACCATAGATATCATTCTCAATCTCTAAAGGCTGAGAAGTACAAGATAGAGAACCAGCGAACTCCATGCTTGATGACAATGTGCCTTCTGGTTCATAGGGGGCATCTTTTCACTATGTCCTCACATGAGGAAGGGGCAAGTGTGTTCTCTATGTGAGTGGAATCCTAGTCTGAAGGGTTCTACCTCCATGGCCTTATCAGTTCCCAGCTTTGGGAACTGTCACCATCTCATGGGAGATTGCGTTTCAGCACATAAACAGAATGGAACACAATCAATTATTCAATCAAACATATATATGTATGAATAGAATATATATAAACGTGTATACATATATACATATGCATATGTATGAATAGTTTGTGGTAGATCACAGTCACTGGCTGGAGCCAGAGCCTCTCTCTCTGCCCCTCTGAGTAGCACTGTGTCCCTTGAGTCCTAAATCAAGGCTCACGCGCTGATTTCTACACATACTGAAGCTCTCACCCTTCATTCACCATGATGCTTAGATGGGACTCTAAGGACCTGACCTAGGAAGTTAGAGGAAATGGACACGACTTGCAAAGTAGCATGGAGGGTGTGGAATATAAACAGCCTTTAAAATGTAAATGGCTTGGGCTGGAGAGATGGCTCAGCCATTAAGGCACTTGCCTCCAGTGCCTAAGGACTTGGGTTTAATTCCCCAGGACCCACATAAGCCAGACCCACAAGGTGGTGGCCCTGGTCTGCTCTCCTCTCTCTCTCTCTCTCTCTCTCTCTCTCTCTCTCTCTCTCTCTCTCTCTCTCTCTCTCTCTCTCTCTCTCTCTGCTTGAAAATGAATAAATAAAATATTTTAAAAAATGTAAATGGCTCATGCTCTCTGTCCTGTACCTGTTGTAGTGACCTTCTTATTACTGGGATAAAACATCCAACCAAAAGCAGCTTATAGGGGGAAAAAAAACTTTTTTTCAGCTTACAATCATGAGGAGAAGTGTCATCATAGAAGAACAATCATGGCAAAGACTGGTGTCACATCTCTGGGCAGAATATGAAGGGAGCTGGTTCTGGCAAGGGGGAGTTCTCCAGCCATAGTTCTGCAAAGCCCATCCCACTAACACATCGCCCCCAGCAAGGCACTGCTTTCCAACCCACCAACATCTGGAAGCCAAGCACTGGAAACACGTGAGTCTATGGGCAGCAACTCATTCAAACTACCACAATGCCTAAACATGTCTACGCACCCATTGACCTTCAGCACAGCTGCCTCTCATCTCATCTCCAGGCTCCCTCTGATCCCTTCACTCCATTATTCACCAAAGCCAAAGAGACTATTTTAAGGTAGGGAATGTTGTCCAGCTCTTATAACAGTTTCCCATATCACCTGGGGTTCCAGATTGAATTGTGGGACCTCCAAAAAGATCCGCTGAAGTCCTAACTGCTTATGACTTTCAATCACCTATTTGGAAATAGGCTCTATGAAGATTTAACCAAGTTATAATGGAGCCCAATGAGTTGACCCCGACATGGCTAGTGTTCTTGTAATAAGAGGGGAATTGGGAAGAACATGTAAAGATTCAGGCAAGGGTTGAAGTTCCACTACAATAAAATAGGAGTCGTAGTGGAATGCCCAGAGCTGTAAGAGGACCAAGAATGGGCCTCTCTAAGGCCAACACAACTGAGACAGTAAGTTCTTTTCTACGCCTGTCCTGTGTTACAAGAGCCTTAGGAAATTAATGTATTTGGATTACAACTCAATCCCCTTACATGACCTCCAAGCCACCCATGAACCAGCATCCACATTCTACCTTTATCTCTAAGATTTTGTGAAAACTATCTCTTTCCATTGCAGGCCATGTGATCTCCCTCGTATGCACCAAATTCTCTCCTATTTGGCCCTCTTAGGATTACTAACCCCCACTTTTTATTTTACATAACACCCTTTCCTCACCCTTCATGTTTGGGCTTAAACAACTCTCCCTCTGAAAGACCACTGTGACGTCTTGTCTTGGTTGGCTTCTCCTGTCTGACTATATTGTCTTTGCCACAGGTTCCATTTGCTTGTTCTTAACACAAAACACCATCTGTATTTCTTCATTTCCTTAACTGTTGGTTTTTATTAGAATGTCAACTCCAGGAAATCAGGACACACGATCACCACTCTCAACCGGCACCCTTGTTCTTCACAGGGCTGGGCATGTAGCACAGACTAGAAGAACACCTGCACCATGAATGAATGAATGCATGCATGAATGAATGCATGTTCCCATCAAAGGAAACAGTGTGAACACAGCAAAGCCCACAAGAGCACTCGGAGTGTTATCCTCAGAGTATTAAATAGAGGAGCACAATCTGGAAGGGACACAATGCAGGTGACACTCTTGGGAGACACATAGCGGATGGACTTATTAACAAGGAGCCTGATTAAAGGTGTTACAGAATACCCAAAGGAGGCAATTTGGGATTTGATTCTGTGTTCAAATGAAGCTCTTGTCACCAAAGATTTTTGAGCAGAAGTGACCCAAAGTGACCGTGCTTTTAAGGAAGTCTGTCAGGAAGGCAGAAGGAGCATGGAGAATGGATGAGGCAAGTGGGTGGTTTGAGCCAAAGAATCCAGCAAGATGGCTGCTCAAACATTCCTGGTACAAAGTGAAGACAGTTCTACCCAGGGCAGGAGCAACAGGGATGGTAATGTGCAGATTATATAAGAGTTGCATGATTATATAATTATATATATCTTATATGATTATATAAGAGTTGCATATGGGAGAAGGCTTTGGGAGAGTGGCCACGCAGAGAAGAAGGCCTTCCATGTACACAAGGAAGGCATCTGTGAAGAAAATGTGTCTTCTACTTCCTCACAGTGAATGGGATAATGTTCTGGTCAACCAAATGATACAAGTATAACTAGCAAGGTCAGTTGCCTTTTTAAGGCTTTTCTGCCCCAAATGTCAGAACTATGAGTTGGTTCTTCTGTGTATCTTCCCTCCTTCAGGGAGGCCTGGGCCATCTGGACCACAAGGCAAACCATCAGATTCTGGCCAACAACGCCAAACCAGTGAGACTCAGCCCAACTCCTGAGCCAAAACCACTCCACTCAGAACTGCTCAGAGGCCTCTCCCCTCCCACTGAGTCAGGATGAATTTTTAACTCACTATTGATCAGGCAATTTTAAAATCAATTTTAATTAAATGAAAGATTTCTATCAGGATTGCTTCTTTCTGGACAGTAAATTGGACCTTGTAATAATACTTACACTGGAACATCTCTCATACAAGTAACAGCGCCCATCATAAATAAGTAAAGAACTTTCTATTTATTTTGCATTTGAGGGAAACGGAGGTTAGAAGGTTAGCCTGAGGCCCTTTAGTAATCAGGAACTTGAATCATGGGGGTGTCAACATCAAATCCCACTAACACCACGATCAGCCTCCAAACACCCTCCTTACACATGGAATAAAGATAAAATAGATCCTTGTCAGTTGCTGGGGAAGGGAAAATTGCAAGTATTTAACTGACAAAGATGAAGCAAGTTCACCGAATGGTGTGTATAGGAGATAGTTTATTATCAGAAGGCATTTTCCTATTTAAGAATGGTCATGCTTGGTTGGCCTGTAGAAATATTACCCCAACAGGGAGAGCTCTGGTTTAAATCACTCCTTGGCTCGAGCCACTGAAGCAATGCTATTCCTTATGGTACAGCACCTGCTTAGATCTCATCCTAGGGAGACTGTGTCCCACAAACCTTGCTCTTCCTGAACCAACCTCTTGAGTAGGCTTCAAGGAACCTGGGATGAGATACACACTCTATCGTGCTCACACTGGCCAGGGACTCCTTGAACCAGGGGTAAGGCATTGCAGGAGAGCAGACCTTGGCTTCATGACCCATCATGAGACTTTTATTGCCTATCCTCCTGAACACACCCATGCCCTGTCCTTCTCTATTGAATACCTTCAGAATATAGTTCAGAACATAGTCCTTTATCTTGTAGCCCAGGGCTGTGTGAGACTTCATTTTAGTTAAATTTAATAGGATATAATTTCTATTTGGGAAAAATACCTTATTTAGTATAATGGTCTATGAAATTTAACAAACATTGTTATATAACCAGAACCGCCACCTTCATGATATACAACAGCTCCACTACACCACAGATTTCCTTCGTCCAGCTTTGTAAACAACTCTACCCCCAATTTCTGGGGACCATTCATCTGTTCTTGTACCCATAGCTTCCCTTACCAGACCAACACATAAATAAAATCAGATGATCTATGGGCCTTTGAACCTGGATTCTTACATTTGGCAAATGCATTTAAGATTCATCTCTATTGTTGGGGATACCTGTTGTTCACTCCTTGTCATTACTGAATAGCATGTGTCGTTGTGCAAATATACCATAGCTTGTTAGTTATTGCTCCCATTGAAGGACAAGCTGTGTGGTTTCTAACTTGCTATGAATAGTCACATGTAGTGTTTTTGTATTAGTATATATTTTCATTCCTCTTGAGGGAATGGTACTGGGGTTCCTGGAGGCCATGGCAACTTTGTAAGAAACTGGCCATTGTATCTGTACCAATTTGCATTCTTGCCAGCAACGTCCGGGTGCTCCAGCTGCTGCACTCCCTGATCAGCTCTTGATATCAAGGTTTTGTTTCCATTCCAGTAGTTGCAATGCCTGAGATTCTAATTTGAACAAATAGATGTGACATTTCCTCCTTTGGAAATGTTCTCTGTTACATACCCCCTAGCATTATATCTCTCTTCCTTGCTACTAGAATCAAGATTTACTTTCACCCTCATCCTAAAGACATGCCCTTCAAAGGAAGTCCCCAATCCCAGCTATGGATCACTCCAGTTCAATGAAAACCAGTGTTTTATAAACATTAAAAGGCTAGAAATCACACATGACTGATAAAGTCCATGGCTAGTCTCCAGAAGCTTCCGAGTCAGAGTCAAGAACAGAAGAATCCCTGAGCTTGGGAAGGGGGGAGGATGCAGATAAGAGTATCCACATTTTAGCAAGAGTGATGGTTTGTATTGATTGTCAACAAGACTAGAGTCACCCATGAAGGACTATCTTGATTAGGTGAATTAGGTGGAAGACCCACCTTCATTGTGGACAAGGTCCTAGA
>PVHP010010755.1:0-46730 GCA_004024765.1 Zapus hudsonius | reverse complement strand
AATGCAGACCAGCTGGCCCAATCTCAATGGTTTTCATCTCTCAAACAATTGCAGGTGAACGGGCAGCAGTTTCGACCCAAAGATCTTCTTTCTGTGCCATCTCCATCTGCTCACACCAGTCCATCTTTACGTAAC
Organism: Zapus hudsonius; assembly: GCA_004024765.1. NCBI lineage: Eukaryota > Metazoa > Chordata > Mammalia > Rodentia > Dipodidae > Zapus > Zapus hudsonius. The sequence goes on along the minus strand of PVHP010010755.1, from coordinate 46,595 downwards.
ACAACCCTGCACAGGTTTCCAGGACATAGGCAGGCAGAACACAGTAAGCCTCTCACGCAAACTGCTTCTGGCACAGTCCTGAACAAGTTCTTTCTCCCCCTCATAAGCCAAACCTCACAGTCCATAGTTCTAATTACATTCAGGTCTTTCAACTCTGACCAGAATGATCCATAAAGCTGTACTCACAACACTGCGAGGAATCTCTTAGGCCGAGAGTTCAAATCCTTCCACATTCCTCCTGATCACTTCCAGAAGACCAAAGCCACAAGATCAGGGTTCTAGCAGCAACAGATGACCCCACTCCTGGTACCAAAACTGTTGCAGTCAGCTTTCTAGTTGCTGCGCAGGAAGAACCCAAACAAAAGCGGCTTGTGGAGGAATGGGTTTATTAGGCTTATGGACTCAAGGGGAGACTCCATCCTGGCAGGGAAAACGATGGCATGAGCAAAGGGTGGACATCACCTCTGCCACAGCACTGGAAACAGCGGCAGGAAGGTGTGCCAAACACTGGCAAGGGGAAGCTGGCTTATAACCCCATAAGCCGCCCCAAACAACACAACTTCATCGAGGTTGTAAAACCCAAACTGCCATCAGCTGCGGCTCGATCTATCAGAACACATTCAATTGTTTGTGGGGGACACCTGTATCAAACCATGACAGGGTTTAAAAATGGTTTTTACTTGTTAATGCTAATGCTATCAAATGGTCATATTCAGACTTATAACTTAAAAATTTAATTTCAGCCATTGTGGCTTCTATCCTCCTGTTAGGTAAAATATGTTGGGATAACTTAGTTGCGATTTTGTAGACTATCTGTCATGGATAAAACACAACATTTTCTTATGTTTATAAGGATCTCTACTATTTATCAGGTTAATTAATGTCTGATGTTAAACTAACAACATTGGTTGTCACATGCTTTCTCTTTCAAAAACAGATTCACTGAGATTTTATTATTATTATTAGAACACAGCTGTTCTAATTCAACAGTGTCCAGACTCTGCTTATTTTGGGTAATCACAGTCTTTATCTAGGATTTTATTTTAACAATTGTCTTATGTTGGTTACTTCAAGTCTTTTGCCTCTAAATAAACTAACTCTTTAAGACATATTCCCTACTTCAGGGTACAACCTCAAGCTCAGACAGTGATCTACATCTGAGGAAAATGATTTCAGCCTCTATAATTGAGTTTCCAAACTCTCCTAGATAATTGGTATGTTTCCAAACATAGATGCTGTCTTGCTTGACTGTTCCTGATCTGATGACTTCCAGGTTAGCTAAATTTATTGGACTTATTACAAAAATGCTTTCAAAACTAATAATATATTTTGTCTGTATTGATAGTCATAACCTATTTAAAATTTAAAATGAGCCTACCTTCATAGTTCAGTTATGGCCTAAATTGTTCCAAATAAGTAAACTCAAGTTTAGACAAGGTAGACTAAAAGTTATAGATGTCAGTATAATATAGATATATCTATTGTACATGGTTAATACAAATTCCTTTCTAAGTGTTCTAACTACTTATGTAAAAGCCAAATCCATTTGGAGCCATTGAGCAAAACAGGTTAATATTTTGGCCTCTGCTCCCATGTCACAAGGCCACGGGAGATGAGGGGACAACCCTAAGGTGCCTTACACTGATTCTCTGAATGTCACTTCTCCTTCTGACAAGGAAGACAAAGCAACCCCAAAACAAATCAGTGTACAAATAAAAAACAGGAGAGTCAACTTGTTACTGACAGTCCTCACAGCTTCCCAACAAAGGGAAACCAAAGGTCAGCATGACCTGGACTCATCCTCACTGACAACGATATTGCTGAGGAAGCCACAGTGCTTCTCCAAGACCCCAAATCCTCCTTGGAGAGCATCATCAATGACACCCAAAAAGATATACTTGTTTAAATTGTTGGTTATATACTGGGTCTTAAACACTCAGAGAGGAATTTATAACCAAGGATATATGGTACTAACATATTTCCAAAAGAAAAACAAAACAGGGTTCTAAAAGAGGTTGGCTTTTACTCTTAATACTTCTAATACTATGACTAAATGTCATAAGCCTCCAACCATCAAATGGTTTGTTACAGGAAGGGATCTAAAATAAAATATATACTGGACAGCTCCCACTGACACTAATAAGGTTTCGTGACACCAATCTCTGTCCCTGGCTTGTCTCAGGAAAGATTGGAGGATATATTTTAAATTTTCCCTAGATACAGGGAAGACAAGGTAAACACCTTAACATGCTCAACTAATTTGCAAATTTAAATACAGACAGACTTGAAATATTTTCCAATGATATTGTCATCTGTTATGTTTATTCCTTCCATTGGAAAAGATACTGCTCAGAGAATTCCCCTTAATTCTAAAATTCAAATCATGAGAAAGATGATCATAAGAATCAAAGGCCTCTAAATGTCCTCATAGCTGCCCAAGGTGACACTTGTGCTGTTATTAAAATTAAATTAAATTATATATATACATAAATATACATATATATGTATATATCTTATTAATACCTCTGATAATATATGTCATAAGCTTTAAAACCCATAAAGGAACCATGTCAGACCATATATCAGGTGCTTCAATGCCATTCAATAAAGAATTCTGGGGATGGATCTCAAGTTTCCATGGTGGACAGCAATCCAACACCATCTGCATTAAACCACTCTCCACTGGACACCCTATATGAAACACTCCCTACTTCTGGGGAGATACCCCAACTCCTGCCTCACAATGTGAGACAGGACAAAATCTTGGCAATGTGATATATGGCTAATGGGTCTTTCTATTGGGCCTTAGGTAGGGTACATCCCCTCTCTCAGAGATACCCCCAACTGCCATAACTTCATGTCCTATTCAGAAGAAAGTAGATAAGAGAGAGATTTCTTCGTCCCCATTTCCCAACAGCAAGAGAGGAGGGAATATGTGGTAGTTTAGGAGAGAGATCCCATACAATGTTGCCAAGCTCCTCCTTAAACCCTCACCAGTCAGAGCCTTGCCTTGCCTCCTACAGGATCAAAATGGGTATTCTTGTTAATTTTTTTTTCTTAAACATATATAGGCTTCTTTCTGGTGCTTTTTTTTTTTTTTAAATTCCACATCCCAGTACCCTAACAGCAGTTAGGGTTTTTTTCTTCAGAAGGGGGGGGGGATTGTGACAGTTCAGGAACTCTCCAGAGACACCTCCCACTCTGGGGAGGTGTCTAGTTAAAACTAAAACCTAGGTGCTAAAACTGATTGGTCAGGTAGAGACCAAACAGCTATCTCTCTGACTCACCTGGGAGCACTTAAAATTAACTTCCGTAGGACAAAGGTCCTCTCTTCCCCACATGGCAAGCCAACAGAAGATCTCTGAATCTTCAGGCCTTAGAAAGGTAAGGCCTTCCCCACCCCAATCTAATGGCTGCAGTGAGGGAAGGCTCCAGATTTTTCCTACAAGAACCTTTCCTTCTCATGATGGGAGTTCTCAGTTATCTTTTCTGCTGCTTGTTTAGCTAAACAGCCTAAGTTCTCTTAAACTCTCCACGTTTTTCTCCCCACATTGGTGGCTGGAGAACTCTGTCTCCCCATGTTCTCTTAAATAATAAAGTCTCCCACTATAGCTTAAAAAAAAAAAAAAAAAAAAAAAAAAAAAAAAAAAAAAAAAAAAAAAAAAAAAGAATCCCAAGCACTGAGTCTTCCCTAAGTGGATTTCACCTTTAGGCATGTTTTCAATAATTATTGAATTAAGTGAATAAAATAATTCAACACAGAACAGTTGGTCCACTCTAAATGATGATAATCAATTTAACAATTACAGCTTCGATAACATAAAACAAGTCTCTGTTCTGGTAACTTCAAAGTTGTTTGACTTTTTTCCTGTGTTAAGCCTTATGTTTTTCCATATTTTTCAGTTCTATACCTTCTGCAAAGCACACCAATCCATCACTTTTTAATCTAACCTTTATCAAACTCTCTGTTTATGGGCAGAAGAACATAGTCAACCTTTATATGCGTATCCCAGTTCCAACAAAGTTCTCTCCTCCTTTACATGTTCATAAGCCAAGCCTTCAAAGTTCACAATTATCTCTGTGTTTAGGATTTTCAAATTCTCAACAGTATAGCTCCTCAAGTTCTTCTTATGACACAGTTTAAACTACCAAGTCCTTCTATATTTCTCCAGAATACAAGTTCCAAGAGTTCAAAATCTACATGGTCAGATTTATCACAGCAATGACGCCATTCCTGGTACCAAATTTACTGTTTCTGTCAGCTGTGTTGCTAGGACAAATACCTAACCCAGAGCAGCTTATAGGAGAAAAATGTTTATTTCTGGCTTACAAATTTCAGGGGAATACAGGACTTGGCAGAGGAAGCTGGCTTACTTCCATAGCTTCAAAAAGAGAGAGACCACCAACAGCCAGCTGAATTACTTAACAAATAACTCCAAGTGATCTCCACATACTTAGCCAGGGCTGGACTCAGATCCACACTCAGTGGCATGCCCCTTATAGCTGGGATATGCCTGTTAGGGATTCAACCTACAAGATCAATTTTAATAAAACACTGGAGCCTTTGGGACCATACATTCAAACTACCTCATTCAAACAAACTACGACAGTACTGGAAGAACATATAGGAAGATGAACATAAGAAGAATGATATTACAGAGGATGATTTATTGAACAGGTTTCTGTTATCATCTTTTCTAATTATCATCATATTAGCTGTTAAACATGTTTGTGCTAATTTTATATTATAAAAACTGTGATGACCATTGAAGGTTAGTAGAATTGCTTCAAGGACTCTTCTAAGGAACTCACAGTTTATTACTATTAATGGGAATTTATCATATTTATATAACAGTTTTCCTTAGAAGAACTCATTAAATCATTTATTCTCTCAGATTTATATTTAAGATAACATGGTTTACACACTATCAAACATTCTTTAGAAATATCTTATCTCTATGAAAATTAAGGTATGGATTCAACCATATATTCTGTTTTCTCTTTTTTTTTTTTTGCTTATTTTTGTCACAGAGTGATAGGGCTTGTTAAATGTACTATATGGATACTGGGGTCTTCTTTCTACACTAAAATTGATAATGTTTGTCCTCACTGGATTATAAGACATCAAATTCTAAGACCAGAAATCTGTTTTCCTTCATAATGTTCTATGAAGTTCTGAAATTCACACATCAAGCACTAACCCAGCAATCAAATTCTGCATGGCTCCTAAATCAGGATGGTATGTCCATGAACAAGCTCCTAAAGTTCTCATTGTGTCATTTCCATGCAGCGAAACATGTCTACAAGGCCAGTATAGGTAAATCACAATGACCCCCCAAGGAGGAGTGGGGTGACCATTGTAAATAGATTTTGATGCTTCATTGACTATAGGCTCTAAGTGTCATTGTTGCAATACAAGGTGTGGAGTTCAGTTTCTACTTTATTTCTCCTGAATATCTGCCAAGCCCCAGCAGTTGCGGGTAGTCTCACAGATCTGAATACTGTTAGCTGGAACTGGATGACTGTGTCAGGTGTTATCTTTTGCAATCTTCCCCAAAATTCCAGGATATGATTAATCAATTCCATGTTCAATATTTCTCAGCTGAAAAAATTTGGTTTGCCAAGAATAAGTAGATTCAAGTTCTAAATGCAGGCATTCTGATTCCCAGGTCTCCATTTTTAGATAACATGCTATTCAATATCCTAACTCATTCGTTCCCATATCTCCTATTTATTTGATGTTATTGTTCTTTGAAAATCAGTGTTCATTTTAAATATAATTTAAATAAAATGCATTTTCTCCAAATAGATATAACCCCAACTTGAGGACAGTAGATATTAGTATGTAAAATCATATAGATGGTTAAGTCATTTGAATGAATACAAATAAATATGTGCCTACAAAGGCTCCTATGTAGTGTTTGTAACTTCACAGCTTCATGGTGTCTTATACTGGTATCTATCTCTCTACCATTCCAAAAATGAAAAAGTTCTTCCTTTCTTTTATTTATTCATTTCCAAGCACAGAGAGAGAGAGAGAGAGAGAGAGAGAGAGAGAGAGAGAGAGAGAGACAGAGAGACAGAGAGAGAGAGAGAGAGAATGCATCAGGGCCATCACCTTGTGGGTCTGGCCCATGTGAATTCTGGGGAATTGAACCCGGGGCCTGAGGCACTGGAGGCAAGTGCCTTGACTGCTGAGCCATCTCTCCAGCCCAAGAGTTCTTCCTTTCTTAGGCAGCTACCTTACCTCATTGAAAACCCCCATCAAGAATAGTTAATAACAGTTATAATCATATATAAGATTTAGCTTCATATTTAAATTATAAGAGCTTTATTAACTTTAAGGATAAATGCATTTTTTCAATCTCCAGAGTTTAAAAAAATCCTTGAATTGAACCTGCAAAAAGATCAAGATGATGAAATTATTAAAATTCACTGAATAAAAATTGATTGTTTTATGAAAAACATAATTTATAACTTTTAACCATACATTTTTTCTTACTTTAGAAGACTCCCAACATTGTGTATTATCTAAAAATCAATATAGTTGTTCGTTTAACTGAGGCTCTATCTTTATTCATAACCTGAGAGACTCAGAAGTCTTCTCTACTTTTGTGAATAACTTTCTGTAGTGAAGTTATGAATCTGCCTTGGAGGGGCCTGGTAAAATTGGGTAAGGTTACCATGAAGTCAACATCATTTTTTCTTGCTTTTAGATTTTTTTTTTATGCTTTCCAATTCCTTTATTTTTCTTTGGGACTGTTTTGGATACAAAGTTTGACACCACATAGTGTTGTTCATAATGCAAGTGTAAAGTCATTAAAATTTTTGTTCATGGCTATATTGCATGAGCATATAGTAACTTGTAAAGCCAAGACACTTTCAATGCAATATTTTCTTTCTCTATTGTCTGCATATAATCTTTTCTTAAAAGTGATTTATTTATTGTTAATCTGTAGAAATGTGACATGTATTGTGTTGGTACCACCATTTCCGTTGTCACTGCCCCCAATTCATTGAGGGCCCCTCCTCAATGGGATTGCTGAAACTTTCCATGGGATGGAGGGATATGAGTTATGCAAGCAGTAGCCAGCTATTATTGTTTTTTCAGGAGACAATACCTCTGGAAATGCACCTCTCCAGGGCTCTTGCAATCTTTCTGCCTGCTCTACTGAAATATTCCCTGAGCCATAGTGGGTGAGTTTTAAGTCTGCTTATTGTTAAGCATTAAAGAGTCTCTGGGTTTTGCTTTTGGCTATTTTGAATATCCTCGATATCTCTCCATTACCCTTGAATAGGTTGTCTAAATTGCTGTGGAAGCAGCTCTCTTGCTCATCTTGCCACATCCTCTATGGTTTCATGTCAGGCCCAGATGATAAGTTAGGGTTGGTTCATCTTTTGCCTGGGTTTCAGCCATCATGTCAGTTCTTGGTAGAACTGGGTTGTCCATGCTGCCTTCAGGTGTTCTCCGCTGGTGTACTGGTGTGGTTACACATTTCCCATCTTGACCTTGTTCCTTTTAGGATTTGTTAAAGCAGTCTTTGCATATATATGTATGGTTAGGTTTATTACTACAATTTATATTAATTGGAAGACATGAGTTCATATGCCTGTAGCAGTCAGTGGAAGATTAAGTATAGTTTTTTTTCCCACACGATTTTCCTTTCTTTTAAACCCTCTTATGTCTTCTGTATTTCTGCAAGGTTTTGCAAAATTTATTTAGTAATGCAAAAAGTCTAATATCATACTTTTATTAACATGTCTTCAGGCAGTTTAATTTTAATTACTTATGACACTCTGCTCTTATTTTCTAGAGAAGACTAATTTAAAAAGGACAAGAGAAGTGATGCCTCAGTACATTGCTTTCCATTAAATTTTTCAAAGAAGTGTGAAGATTATTAATTATCAGGTTTTTAAGGTGGGAAACAAGATTTTTACAATGTTCAAACACATCTATGAAAAATTTCTTTATAATTCACAAATGAATATTTCCTCTGTCAGTGAGGATCATGGTAATTCTGAATTCAGGCTGTGAGATCTTCTGTTTTGCCCATCAATCATATATGCTGATATGGACAGTGTGCTTGTCAGATTTCATTATCATTTTATATAAATTGTCCATCTAATCTTGTATAAATGGTATTATCATATTCATATTAAGTAGAAATACCATGCAAAAAAACATTGACAGACACTAAGAAAATAACAGTAGAAATTCTAAGAATTTTTGAATTTGGGTTTTTCTCCTTATCTTAGAAGAAAGAATATACGGTTTTGCATATGTAAAAATCATGGATGGTCTTTATTTGAAGTGTAGTGGTAGTGGTATTGTGCATTTTCAATGATCTTTTTTAAAAGATTCATTTTACAAGTTAAAATTAGTCAGTGAGTTTGAGCAACTTTTTTGTATATTAGTTGTTCTACATCTTATTTATAATAAAGGATCAGCATCTACCTCTAAACATCAAGAATTGAATCAACAATACACCACTACCTACAATATTTGGAAAATCAGTGTTAGTTCAAGTTAATGTCTTCTGAGCTTGCCATGTCCAAGGGCTTCTAAACTGACAATTGTGATGGTTTGCCCACAGTGGCTGGTCCACTGCAAGGTGACCAACCCTCTCCCCTCCTCTAGTTGTCGTCTGTATCTGGATTGCTTGGACTTCCCTAAAACATGACATTTGGCTGTGAAAAGAGGGATGCTAAAGGTATTATTTTTGTTATGATAAGCCCAAAAATGTTACTACTTTGGCCACATTCCTCTGACCAAGGTAAATCCAAATTCCAATCTAGATTAAAGAGGAGTAAAGAGGACTTTGTGTGTTCACTAATAAAGCATCAGATGAAGAAAGTAATGAATGGCTTGCACACAGTAATGCTTTCTGTCACAATGAGAGCCATACTTCTCAGCCTCAGGGAGGCCCAGTTTCTTCTAATCACTGTGCTATTTCTACTTATGTTTCCACACCATATATCTCTGAGCTCAGATATATAGTCTCTTTTATTCCATGATACCAGCCCCAGAATTTAGCACTTTATAAGACTCATCATACATGCTCAGCATTTCCTTGTTGATGTTTACTTACCCGTTAGTACTCTTATCTTGTTTTTCAAGACTACTTGTTATTAAAACCCACCCTGGAGAAAAAAAAATAGGGACCTTGGGAAAAAATAGTTTGTTGCTATGTGTCTATCATATGGAATTTTGAGCAACTCTGCCACAAGTGAATGACAGGGTAGAGTACTTGCAGGCTGAATATTTGGGCTCATACCCAAAAGGAACAGGCTTAGAAGACAGAATGAGGCAAGGAATCCAAATCACTCTAAATTCTTGTTGTTGGAAGTGTAGCAGACAGCTATTATCCTTAGTGCTGTGTACACATCTGCCTGAAAGCATCACAGATGGAATCCATAACCTGCTACTCTATCTAATACTGGGACACTCAGGGTTAGTTCCAGTTTATATCTTCAGAGCCCTTTGGCTTATATATTTTTACATGTGGTAGCTCAGACATGATGGCTGTGGTTTTTGTTGTGGTCCTTTTATATGGAAAGATGCTAAGAAAGTAAAGAATGTATTCCCTTTTAAGAAGCTTGAAAGGTAAATGAGGTAGCAAGGTGAAAAGGTTCACACCTTTAATCTCAGCACTAGAGAGGCTGAGGTAGGAAGAACTCAATGGATTGAAGACCTGGCTGGACTATAAAGTGAGTAATAGGTCTGATTGGGCTAGAATGACACCTGTCTCAATGGTGGGGGAGAATACCCAGAGCCATCACACCCCTAAGCAACAACACAGAAAGAAAAGAAAAAAAAAAACTGGCTACCTCTGGTGCAACCCATAACCCCCTATCCCATGGACTGGCCCAACAAGCCAACTAAAGAGGGTCTAGGAGGTTTGGAGACAGGGAGGAGGAAATGGGGTATCATCATAAGAGTTGCTTATGCAGTTTATCTAATTATTGACAATATTTTTTTAAAAATATAAAAGAAAAACTTTATAGGCATGTTTTTATCATTAAATGGTAAAATAAAATGAAAAAGATTCTTATATGTAACAAAACTGCCATTTTGTCAAAATATTAATTCCTTAACAAATATGATTAGTAGTCATTAAGAAGAACCACAGAATTAAATGAGGAAAAGGAAAGGGAGGGAGTGTGGAGGAGCAGATAGAGCAAGAAGTTTAGCAGACAAGAACTGAGCATAGCGAAGGATCAGACATGGAAGATGAAGGAGTGTAACCTGTGAGCATAGAATTTTTAGCTTAGAGATGGTGAGCACTTCTGGAAACTGGTTTGAGTCATTGAAGAATAATAGAAGTCCTTTGGATTTATTTCCAGGAATTATAGCAAAATAATGAGGTGTTATGTAGCTCAATATTTACCTTTTTGAGAAACCTCCACAGAAATGCTTAAGACCAAAGTACAGGTAGTAAATGGAATCAACCTAATGTCCACAACTAAGGACTGGAGAATGAAAATGTGGCACATATTTACAAAGGAGTCTTACTCAGTGCTAAAGAAAAATGAAGTTATGATATTTCCTGGGAATTGAATGGAATTGAAAAACTTATAGTGAGAAGTAACCCCATGCTAGAAAGAGGGAAAAAATCACATGTTCTCTCCTATATGTGGATCCTAACTTTTAAATAAAAAGATGTCATGCTGGGGAGGAGGCTCAGGGGTTAAAGGTTTGCTGTAACTATCTTTTACTGCTCAGACAACACATCTTGTTAGAAGCAGTTTATGGAAGAAAAATGGCTTTTTTGGGCTGACAGTTTCAAGTGGAAGTTTCTTCGTGGTAGAGAAGGGCAGAGCAGCTGGCTCGCAGTTGCACGTCTGCAACAGTGAGAAAATAACAGCAGTGAATGAGCTTTCAACATCCTCTGGGTTGGACTGACAGACTCCATAGACCTCTGTTAGACAATGCCTCCACTAGTATGGCTCTATCTCCCAAAGGCTCCACCACAAGGAAGGGACAAAGCTTAGTCACAAACATAGAGACTACCAGGGACATTTTCCATTTAAACCATCACAAGGCACTTGCCTCCAAAGTGTGCGGGTCTGGTTTCAATTCCCCTACTTCTCACATAAAGCCAGATAGGTGTCCCTTTGCTGCATGCTGAGACCCTGGCTCCATCACAGGTGCATGTGCACACACACACACACACACACACACACACACACCACACTCATTCACACACACTCATTCACGTACACAATAATACACACAACACACTCACACACATTCACATGCACATACACATACACAACACCCTCAAACATACATACAGCACACACACATGCACAAACAGATACACACACATTCACATGCACACACAAACATACATACATACATAGAGAGACATATACACAATTCACATGCACATACAACAACACATGCACATAATCACACAATTAACATGCACATACACATGCATCCATAAGCATATACACACATACATCCATATGTACATACACATACACACAACACACACATAAACACACTCATACACACATATACATACATACACACATTCACATTCACATACACATACACACATGCACATACACATACACAAATACATTCACATGCACATACACATACATACAACATACACACAGACACATACATACACACACACTCACATACACATACACACAAATATACATACACATATACACAGATACAAGCACACATATACAGATAATTACATAAAGTATTTTTACATAAAATATTTTAAATTATTTATAAATAAGGGAATGTAATACTGGGTATGAAATGATTTTTTTGAGGGCACAAGCAGTGATGAGGAGGGGAGAGAGGACAGTGGTAATATACAATATGAAGGCAAAAAGGAGGCTAAGTTGGGGGAGGGAAGAAGGGAGGAAAGAAAAGGAAAAGATGGGAAAGGGAAACAAAAAAACGTGTATGAAAACACCACAATGAAACTTCATTATTTGTAAGCTAATAAAATTTATTTATAAAAGAGCAAGAAAAATGTTAATATTAAAAAGATGTCTTGCCTCAGGGAGTCATGTTCCAGAGTAAACTGGAGATGGGGGTTGCCTGGATTGACACAGATTGTTCACCTTGACATTGACGACTTTCGTGTTTCAGCCAAAAGAAATGATAGAGAGGTCTAGGGAAAGTTTAAAGACCACTGAGGTGAAGATGAGGAAATCTGAGAATGTTTTTGAGTAATTAAAGATATTACTGAGCATCATTTCAGGGAAAATATTAAAATTTGACTAAGAATTATTGTTGCCCTAAAGGGGAATTTGAATGAGAGAAGATACTCTTATGTTTTAAAGCCACTACAACCATTTGGACAGAGGATAAAATTATAACTACAGCACCGACCCTGATCCCCTTCTCGACTGAGAGCTTGTAATCTTTCCTTTTGAAGAACCTACAGAGAGAAGAATGAGAATCAAATTACATCTTAACACTGTTGAATAAAATTCTCCAATTAGTTTTCTTCCTTCTGATCCATGACCAGACTATTATCCATCCTTAGAATATTTGAAGAAATAAACCTTGTTTAGGGAATGACATTAACATACCTAACTTAAAATAACCTGAATGGTGAAAATTCAAGTTAAAGAGGAAAGAATTAAAAAAAAAAAAAAAAAAAAAAAAACACCTAACAGAACCCCAAGTGTAAACAAATCCTCTGGGAGGTTATCAGCTTTTATGTAATTCCTCACTGTATCTTAAAGCAAAATCTATGTAGCTGGCAGAACAAGGGTTTACTTTTCTTTTTATCTGATAAATCTCTTTTTAAAAAGAGCTTAATATTTCATTAGGAGAGACCAAAAAATAAGCCTCAGGAAATTAAGTACAAAGGCTTTAGTAGGTGTCTGTGAGAATGCCCAGCAGCAAAGCTTAGGAGACATCATCTGGTAATCTCAACATTAGCTGACATTAATTTTGAAGTAGCTATTCCTAATATGAATTATGTATAGAAGATTAAATTATATGCATTTGCAAACTTTAAAATTCAATGCAACAGTCCCTCCCTTTGATATATACACTTAAATACCATTGCACACTTACAAGTGTATCCCTATTAAGAGTGATCAAAAAAGCACATGACTATTTACAGTACCATTTATCCACTTTATTCCTGACATCAAGCCCTCTTGTTTGGGACCTTTGAGAATCTTGCCTTTTGTTGCAAAATTAATATGTCCTCCCTTCACCTCATCAGTGATCATATACAGAGAAAGAATTATGGAGGCTACTGAAGGCATGTGGGGAATGTAAGCAACAATGTTATTGTTAGGAAAAATGTACAGGAGAACATGGCTGGTGGCTAATGATATGTTTTCTGAAATCAGAACCATCTGGGTACATATTCCAGCATGATTATTTATTAGTCTTGTGATGGGGTTCTATAATGTTCCAGGAGACAGGGCAACAATGCTGATTGGATAAAGGTGACAGAAAGATTAATTGAAATGACCTAAACAAATTGTCACTGTCAGAGCAGCTGACATTACACAGTTTCTTTTATATAATTCCATAATCTCAACCATACCAAGGTACAAGTGACTTTAACCTTCATTTTCTCTCTATAAAGAACACAAGGAAATGATAGATGCAGAAAACTCTTAGTTTGCTCTCAAAGTACCATAAGACCTCAAATTGAAATCTTTCCCCCTCCAAGTTTGCCCTGTCTTCCCAGATCGTTTCCTTTCCTCCCATAACAGTTATTACCTTATTTGTAATATTTAGTTTATTTTCTTTCTATTTGGATAGTAACTCCTCAAGGACAGAAAATTGAAAATTTCCATATACATTCTAATTACCAGATATGCCCTCCATGTCAAACTACTCTCTTGACTGTGGTAAATCTAATATAAATATTTACTTGATGAATGAAGGAGGAAATCAAGAAAGGATGGAAGCAATAATATGTATTGCAGAGCACAAACAATAATAAAAATTTAAAAAATTAAAATAATTCATAATATAATATATTTATTGGCAGAGACAGACAGACAGACAGACACACACCCACAGGGAGAGAGTGAGAGAGAGAGAGAGAGAGAGAGAGAGAGAGAGAGAGAGAGAGAGAGAGAGAGAGAGAGAGAGAGAGAGAAACTGGGCACAGCAGGGACTGTAGCTGCTGCACACTTACTTCAGTGTGGGTACTGGGAATTAAACTTGGGAATTAGGTTTTGCAGGAAAGCACCTTAACCACTGAGACATTTCTTCAGCCTCTTTACACATTTTAAACAAGTAGTGACATTTGCAAATTTTTTTTCTACATCAGGGCTTCATTAATAATTTATGCCAATGTAAATTGGATCAGCAAGCTTGCAGGTCTTTAACTACTGGGTCATGTTCCCAAGACTCTACATCTATTTTAATAATATATATGTAGGTGTTTACATGCTAATAGTTCCCTAAATTTAGAAGAAAAAGAAACAACAAACTTATCCTCTAATAATTAAAAAGAGCCCATGGGTTCAGTTCAATTGGTTTTACAAACATAAATAGTTAATATATATATGATGTCATGTTTGTGGGGGGACATGGCAGACTTCCCTGTAATCTGTTTTAATTAAATCATCACCTTCCTATTTGGAATTCTTTCTCTTTTTTGAGAAATCATGATCACTCGTCCCCTTGTGAGCATATTAAAACATAATTAACTAAGTAAAAATTACGTCTAACAAGGTGAACAGGCAGGCAGAACCATATCAGTCTATTGATTACCATTTAGGTACTGTATTGCTGTCTGCAGTGGGGACATGAAAAATTGCAGGCCATGAAACCATCAGCCTGCAGGACCATGCCATTTAAATGGGAGGGTTACACAAGGCTTGTATCTGCAGAAAATGACACTCCTCTCAAATTATGATTCTAGCTACTCCAGTGCTAGAAATGACCATCATCAATATGAGGAAATGTTTGGGATCACAGGAAATGCTGTTCTCCATTTCTCTTCCTTCCCGAGACAGCTCTCTGCTCTCCAAAATGAGATAGCTGAACAGTTGTGGGGTCATTTCCTAATGATTAAGGATGCTCACCATGCTAGATCATACATTTTGTTGCTGGTATGTTGGGGCTTTAATGAAAAGACAGATGCCTCTCTCTAGCAGAATCATGTTTAGGCAATGCCCTTTCCCCTCAACCTGATGAAATCACGATACTTAAAAGAGTTTTGCCTTTAAGAAACAAGAAGTCTGAGATCTGCTGGCATTGAGTTTAAACACTACAAACAAAATATTAGTTTTGGGTCTGCAGTGTATTCATAGCCCTGAGTGTCTCCAACAAGCTTATCTGGAAGATTCTGTTTATGGGAAAGAAATTGCTATGATCAATCACTGTGTAAGAAGGGATCAAACAAAATGCTGAATCGAGAAATGTTTTCCATTGACTCTACTCAGAAAGAGACAGGAGCTCCACAAGTGAGCTGTTATAAATACTGTGCAAGAAAACTACAATTTATGTTCTAGATTTTTTCAGTTGTTGATATGAAACCTCATGTTTCGGGATCATTTTTCTCTCCTCTGGCTCATATTATGCAGCCTCCACAGAGAACAAGGCAATTTCAGTCGCCCAACCTTGGCTGTTATGAGTAATTTGGAAGCTTGTATTTTTCTTGAAATAAAAGAAAAATCTCTGAAATTCTCAATATGTTTTACAGAAATGAATTCATTTTTTTCTTCTTGGAATCCACATGAGGGTAGCCAAAAAATCATTACCATCATTTCTTAAATACATTAAGAAATTGAAAGAACATTTGGGTTATAGAAATCTCTTCAAAGAAATAACAAAGAAGAGAAATGAAAAAGAATCTGAGTTGTAATTTGTAGGTATGACAATGAATCACAGAGCTACAGGTAATTTCACAATGTATTTCCATGTGTGCCTTTATGATTCCTCAAAATAGAGCTGGTTTTTGAAACTGCATGGAGTGAATAACATTGAACATTTTTGTAGAGTTACCAACAGGCAACATTTTAATATTCTAACCTTATTTCTCTTTTACTTTAACTTACTAACTGTATTACTTACTTTTCTCATTATAGTGACAGAATATCTGACAAAATCAACTTAAAGAATGCAGGGTTTACTTTGGCTCATGTTTTGAGGAAGTCATTTGAGGGGGGGGGGGTCATGTGATGGCAATGGGAGATGTAGCCATAGAGTTCCCACAGTCAGGAGACAGAGAGATGTATGAACGTAATCAGCTGCCTTCTTCCTTTCCTCCTTTTAATTTAAATTATGACTTGATGCCAACCAAATTCTGCGTGTATCTTCCCTCCTTAGTGAAACTCTGGAAATGTCCTCACAAAAATGCTAAGAGAGGGCTGGAAAGATAGCTCTGAGATTATGGCACTGATTACCTTCAATGGCTAATCACCAGGGCACCAGGGTTGAATTCCCCACTATTAGAGCAAAATGAGCGTGAGCTCACTGCTCCCTCCCCTATATTCATTGTTACATTCTGTAGACATTTGTTGGCCTCAGATGGCCAGTATAGCATGAGGTGAGAAAATACCAGAGCTTTGAAGTTCTGTGAGACAAAAGAAGGATTTGCTTTAACTGTGATAAGGAAATTAGGAAAAGATGAGGCTGGAGGATACCTGGGCAGGATTACCTGAACTTCCTGCAATCATTGTAAATGTGTGAGTTGCTAGGTGCTTTTAATTTACATGTCTAATGTCACATCATGTACACATCTATGTGCCCTACTATAAAATCTCTTTGTAACCTGGGTTTGGGGCCAAGACTTCTCTAAGCTTGGACCCCTGGGCCCCGGTGTAAAATTAAACTCACCTCTCCTCTTGCTGCAAAGGCTTTGTCTGTTTGTCACTGAGTATTTGTTCAATACCACTACCCATGTAAAGCCAGATTCACAAAGTGGTGCCGGCATCTGGAGTTTGTAGTGGCCTGCAGGTCTTGGTGTATTCGTTTCCCCAACCCCCATCTTCTTGAAAATAAATACATTTTTAAAAATAAATGTTATGAGGTATGTCCCCTAGATTATTTTAATTCCAGTTAATCTGAGAATGAATATTAAACAGCTCCACTACCTGTACCTAGCCAGATACTTTGAAGTTTGTGAACTTGGATCATTCCTCATCACCTTTTTCTGATGTGACAAGCAGACCTGTGTTAGTAAGTGTGTTGGTTAGAATGTAATGCCCCCATAGCCTCAGGTATTTGTGTTTAAGTTTCCTACTTTGTCCTCACCTAGTAGAGTCTTTGAAAGGTGGAGATATGATGCAGGAAGTGTGTCATCAGGGGTGGACTATGAGGTGGAATCCATCCCTAGGTGTATGTTCATGGTCAACTCATGTTTGCTGGTGTTAACTGCTTGCTCTGTCTGTCTCCCCCTCTTTGGATGTATGATGAAGTAAGCCAGTTTCCTCCACCATGATGAAGCTTCCCCGGGAATCTGTAAACATGAAATAAACCCTTTCCCCCATAATCTGCTACTGGTCACAGATTTGTCCCAGCAACAAGAAGGTAACTACAACAGTATTTACACATTTGGTATCCTTCTATCCCAACTGAGACCTCTCCATTGTAAAAGTCAATGCTTGTTATAGCCACATGCCATTGGGATGAATCTCCAAACCAGGCACAATTTTGGGAGGAAAATATTTATTAAAGTAATAGATCGAGGGGAAGATTCAGAATGGTGAAAGAGGCTGGCCCCTTTTCAAAGATCCAAGCAGAGAGAGACCCTGAAGCAGCACCTCCAAAACAAGCAAGTTCACTCTAATTTCCACAAACAGCATGACTGCCAGACTTCAGCTCTGACCTCTTTATGCATATGAATCACTGGAATGTCACATAGGGTTACAGCCCAAGATCCTGCCTAGGTGACACCTCCTCCAACCAGGCAGCTGGAGAAAAACTTTTACACTTTTGAATCTATTGGGGGACAGTCAATTAAAAAATGCTCCAGTATTCATAGTAGAGCAAAGCTTAGAAAATTCTTCAATTGCTTGTCAGTGTCATGAACAGTTTTTGCATAAATTTCAACATTCTCATTCAGGCGTTGAAGGACCTCTACCATCTGGCTGAACCTGATTTTTTTTCCTTCCCTGCTTTTTTTTTTTTTTTTAATGGTTTAATCAGCCCCTATACTTTAGCCAAGTACTTTTTTCAAAATAAATTATAACTTTATTATCCACATTTAGATACACTGAATAAGCAAATAATGTGTTGATGTCCCTAATTCCCTGATTTCCCTCTTCCATGTCCCCAATCAGCTGGGTATCCTCCTCTGTGGGCAAATTGGATCAGTCCATGGGTAGGGGTTTATGGATAGCCTAGGAATCAAGCTGGTTCCATCTCTCTTTTGTATGTTGTTCCTGAGGGGTGGGGGCATGTCTCTGGATATTCTCCTCCACTTTTAAAATAGATTAAATAGAAACTTCATATTAACAAATAATGTGCTGGTACTACTGTTTCCCTCCTCCGTATCCCTATTTTACTGAGTACCCTCCACAGTGAGATTGCTGGTATGCACCACCATGGGTTTAGGGGCTATGAGTTGTTCACACTGCAGTCAGCCATTGGAGGTGTGTGGAATGCCTCCGGATATTCTCACCCACCTTGACTCTTGCAATCTTAGTTTTTCTAGTGTGTATTCCAGATTCCAAAGACATTTTCATTCCTTTGAAATGACCCTCAACAATTTCATGATCTCAGATGTTATCCCTTCTGGGATTCTCTTCAGAGCAGCATAAAGTCCATGACCTTGTTTTCCATCATCTACAGAGAGAGAAAAGTCTTCTGGCTTCCACAGTGCCCATTATCACACTTTTAAATTTCATCACAGGAATTTAAATACAAATTTTAGTCTTGCTAAATTTGCTGACCACCAGTATCTTCGAGGGATGATCTGTCATTCCTGGATTGTACCCTGCTCTACCTCTGGTCTGTGGTTTACAGATTGCAGTTGATCTTGCTAAGTTAATTTAGAGAAGTGTTTCATCTTTTCACTTCTCTTGAACTCATCAGAACTTATTTGTCACAGGTCCTGCTCTTGTTGAACTCTCTCCTCTATAAAGAAATTAATAATCTGGTTTATGATAATGGAGGCTAATGAGTTGCTGCTTTATTCTCATTCCACACATGTGCAATTAGAAAGATGCTTAGCCACACTGCCTTGGAGCACTGACAGTTTTTATAACATGGGCAGGAGGATATTTTTCTCTAGCTCTGCTTGAATGCTCACTTAATGAGATTTGCCTTTTCTGCTTTCCCCCATGAAATGGACCAATCTCTGAGCCTGTGCCAGCAAGTGCTTAAATGTCAGATATGTTGACCTGTATCTGTTCTTTTTGATCCTTTTTCAAATGACTTCTCAATAGAATTTAATTTGGCTTGCATACCCCTCCACATAGGCCACATGTTCTAAACAAGTCTGAGATGTGACTTCTTAAAAAATTGAGAAAACCACATATATGGTCACCAAGTAGAAGATTTTAGGGAAAGGAGGTTTGGAGAGGATAAGATATACACAAAAATAAATCTAATATGAATTGGTATCATAGAACTCTTACTCTTAGACATTAGGCTAAAAAATACAAACCTTCAAAGGAATATGGGGGAATCCTCTGATAAGAAGGGCCCCGAGGAAGGTGGGATGAAGCATATCCCTAAAACATTTGGCTCTGGCTTATAACTAGCAATACCAGAAATCAGTTATGACCCACATTTAGCTCTTGATGTGAGAGAACTACTAGGTCCAAAAACAAGTCAAGCTTCTGTCAAAGCACATAACAACCCATCTGAAGCAACAGATAAGATGCTATTGCTGACTATACCACAGGCTGCTGACTCACAACATCAGAGACCCAAATGGAATGTAGAAGGAAGCCAGTCCCTAGATGGTTAGCCAGTACAGTGCTGGAAAGCACTACATTAGCTGCCAGGGGCAATCAGCCACCACTGTTGTGAGAAAACAGGGGACACTGCTATATGACAGCAAGCAGCATGACAAGAGGTACACACTTGTGTAATACTGGCACTCCACCTTGGTGGATAATCAAGGGCTCTCTTATTGGCTAAGAGATTTGTTTGGTGGCAGAAAACCCATAGCTGGAACTGGATTCAAAGCCATACTGCTATGGAGACCAAGAATCTTGATGCCAAGGGGAATCTTCCACGAACCATGGGTCTAATGAGAGCCTGCACACATTATTATCTTGCCAAATTGATCACGCTTAACCCATTTGACTTATGATGATCTCATTCTCAACTGGAGAATCTATTTTTATTTTTCAGAAGGCAGTGAGAACTGTGGACCAACAAGAACAGAAATGATAGCTGACTCCCTGAAAGGAGATCAACTACCCTTATCACATCAGTTAGGACCCTGGTGAAATCACAGAGGAAGTAGAGAGCTGAGCAAGAGTACTACTTTCACAGCAAGCCTCACAACCTGCGCCATGAAGATGAAGGTAGACACAGTGTGTATTTAAAACATTCCAATGTAGAAAACTAGAAGCTGCTAAAAGTTAAATACTAAAGCAGACCTAAAACTTTCCATCATTGCTCAGGGAACTTTGCAGAAGAGGGGGTGGTAAGATTGTAAGAACCATGGTGGGGGGAATATCCAGAGGCTTCCCCCCCCACAAAGGCTGCTGCTTGAACAACACATAGCCCTCAACGTCCATGGAGCATACCAGTAATCCCACTGAGGAGGGCCCACAGGGGAATGGGGGCACGGAGGTACCAACACATGATATGTGCATACCAAGTTTCTAAATAATAATAATAATAATAATAATAATAATAATAATAATAATAATAAAATTTTAGCAACCAGCCACAAAATCAAAAGTCTTTACCTCTTTGCTGTCATGTGTGCAGAAAATATTATTCCCTCCAAAAACAATTGCAGGACACCCCACTGTGAACCCTGCTACAGGAAGTTGGAAGGGTCACAAGTTAACAACTAATAGTTTCCCTAATTTATCTCTCTGCTTCCAATGTAGGGTCAATCATAAAAGATCAGGTATTGCTAACCTACTGACTCAGCTCCTTACTTTCTGTTTTGATGAACATTCTCCTCCTGTGTTCCCCATGTTAAAATGTTGATGGCCTCAGAACAATGCAGGTTGTGTGTGCGTATCCATCACTGTGGAGTCATGAATGTAGCAGTTGGTTGATGGCCAGAGGACAGTGCCACACAGTACTCCTTTCTATTCTATGGTGCCTACATCATGGAGCCCTTCTTCCACAATGTTCCTTGAGCCCTGGAGGGCTTTTTGGTGTTAAGCTAATGAACACTCCTCATTTTCTGCTTTGATGTGTTTTTAGTACCCTCAGTGCCTCCCACCATTTCCAAAGAGAGGGTTCTCCGGCTAGCAGTGAGAGTGGCATTCTGCCTGATTTTGAATCTCAGATCAAATGCAAGTAATGATTGCTGACTTTGTTGACTCTTGCTATAGCAAACACTTAGTCTTCAGTTTCTGATTATTTTCATTTTAGATATTTTCCTCTGGCACAGAAGTGATACTCCAGGTGTTCGATAATGTTCCTTGGTGCATCCCTGGGAAAACAAGACTAATCTGTCATGTATCAATTTCCTGCTAAATTATAGATACCCCAGACTTGGTGACTGAAGACAACTGTGAGTTGTCATTCTCATGATTCTTGTGTCAGCTGAGTCAGTCTTTCTGTAGCCTCCCCTGGCTGGGGGTAATGAGGTATCCACCGATAAAGTCGGATATGGTTACTACAACAGTTGAGGCATAATCTTTGAAATAGTTTGCATAATTCTTTAGTGATTTGCTAATTCTACTGCCAAAGATGTCACTCTGAGGCCAGCTGTAAAGCTCAGTGGTAGACTGAGTGGTAGGACTTGTTCAACATGCAAGAGGCCCTCAGTTTGATACTCAGCACCACAAAGACACATAAGCAAGATGCCTCAGAGATAAAAAGATAAGTGGAACATTCCACAGTTAACAACATAGTAAACTGGTATTCTCAATCAAATTTGGTCAGAGAAGTCAGGACAACTTTAGAACCATTAGCAAAATCAAATTAAAACAGAAAACCTGGTTCAGTTTGGTTTTATTGACCTAGTTTTATTTTGGGTACCTATCAGCATTGTCCGTTCTGATACTATTTGATAGTCTCCTTCTTTACTCGTCTGGCTTGGCCTGTCTATTGAAAATCATGCCACTTCCAAGCTAGTTGTCATAGTGAGTCTTGATAGTCTCCATGGGTTGAGAACCTCTAGGAGAAATGAAGAGCAGACTGTTCCTGCAAGGACATATCTAGAGACCATGAAAGCATGAGGGATGTGACCTAATCAACGGTTTCCTCCATTGATGGATTTAAAATTTAAGGCTGTTGGTGAATGGTCGATGGTGGAAGTTGGGGCCCGGCTGTAAATGAATGACTCTGTATATGTATGAAGGGTATATCTTGGCCCTAAGCCCTTCCTTGTTCTCTTCTTTGCTTCCTGGCTACTATACAGTGAGCCATTCTCTGCCATGTCCTTCCTCCATGGAGTCTCTGCATTGTCACAGTCCTGACAACATGGAGTCAGCTGACCACAGACTGAAATCACTGAAACCATGAGCAAAAATAAGCCTTTTTGCCTTTATGTTGTTTTTGTCAGGTTTTTGTCACAGCAATAGAATTTCTGAATACTCTAGCTGACATGTCAGTTTCTCAGGCTAGCCTCATTTCCTCCACTTCTGCCATGCCTCCCTCTGGCCCTCTATTCTTTCTTTCTCCCTCCCTCTAGCTTTCCCTTTTCCCTTTCTTCCCCCTTCTTTCATAGAGAACAATAAGAGACAGTAAGCGTCACCCTACTTATGAAATAGCAATAGAGAGCTTAGAGATCATTGACATATGGGAAGAGGTAGAAAGGTAACTGTTTCAACACCACAGAGAAAACTGGCATAAATTTTTAGAATTTCTAATTATTTTAAGCATTAAATTCATTTCCTACATTCAAGTAGATTTAAATATTTAT
This sequence comes from Zapus hudsonius, assembly GCA_004024765.1. Lineage (NCBI taxonomy): Eukaryota > Metazoa > Chordata > Mammalia > Rodentia > Dipodidae > Zapus > Zapus hudsonius. The sequence continues at coordinate 23,619 of PVHP010010755.1, read as the reverse complement.
ACACACAAGTGAAAAAAATATTTCAACAAAAAGAAGAAATGACATTAAGAAAAAAACCATTTTCTATGGGCAGAGTATCAACAGACAAGGGTATAAGGAAGGTAAGCATAGGATGTAACTTAGTAACTAAGATCAACTATGGTTTGGGTAATAAACACATATTTACCATCTTACACTTATGTATAACTGGGCGCAAATATGATCAAAATCAGATGCATCTTGGGAAGTGACATTCACAGTACAGAAAATGTTATGTAACCAGCCTGAGTCCTCTTTCCCTTAGACCCCCACTCCCCAAGAGAAACTCCAGTCAACAACCTGGAGCCATTGTGCAATACTCATGCAGTGGGCCTCTCTTGACAGTATCACAGTAAGGCAGAGCAGAGCAGAGGCTGGGCATTGCATTTGCCACAGCAGCTTTCCAAAATAAGCAAAAATGAGCTGAGCTCTGTTAAGAGGGTGCTGGCTCTAACACCCCTAAGTCTGCCCCCAGCAACACACCTCCCAAATTGCCACCACCTGATGACCAGGCATTCAAAGATGATGAGGATAATCACAACCACATAAGGCAATAGGGAACACTTTTCACTCAAACTACCACACTTACTAATAGATAATTGTCATAGTCAACCACAAGTAGCTGGGATGAATCTCCAAACCAGGCACAATTTGGGGAGGAAAGTATATATTGAAGCTATCTGATCCAGGGGAAGTTAAGGAAAAAGCTGGCTCCCTTTTACAGAAGCAAGCAGAAAGAGAAAAAACCATCATCAGCACCTCAAGCAAGCAAGCACACTTCAAACTAACTAAAGAAGAGGAACTCCAGGCTTGAGCTATTGCATATGTACAGCTAGAATTCCAGACCCACCCCAAAAACACTTTAGGGCTGAACTCTAAGATCTGGCCACGGTGACACACCTCCTCCAGCCCGAACTGGCTGGAGACAATTTACAAATTTAATAAACACAATTATAATAAATACCATTGGGGACATTATTCAAACTACCGCAATAATATCAACCAGTATTAACAAGCATTATACCAAATGAATGTTTCAATTAATACCCAGAGTAAGTTAGTAAATATCTACCATGTATTTATCCAAAAACTTTAGCTCATGAAACTGACACCTAGAGAGATTGACTATATCTTGCAGGATTTGAACAACTGGTGGGAGGGAGCCCTAGGAGTCTCCCATTGACCTTACCAGCTCATGCTGAGATCAGAAGTTTACTGCTGAAGGTACTCTCTCAATGCTGATCAATTCTCATGTATAAATTTCAGTCTGCTTTTAAAAATCTATTTTCCAATACTGACCAAGGAGCTTTTGGTACATATGATTTAATTTCCAGTCATGTGTTGATGGAAAGGACACCTGTCCTGTACCTATTAAACAAGATGGCATATAAGGCTATTGGAAGCAGAGGGATTTCTATTATAAGACTATGCTTTTTTCTTTCTTTCTTTCTTTTTTCTCTCACTCTCTAACCCAGGCTGACCTGAAGTTCTCTCCTCTAGTTCCAGGCTGGTCTCAAACTCACAATAATCCTTCTACCTCTGCCTCCCTAATGCTGGGACTAAAGGTGTGCATCACCACACCTGGTTTAACACTGGTTTTGAACATGGAATTTGTCCTTTTCTTATATTGCCATCAGAGCCTTTTAGCTAGATTTTCCTATCATCCAATACTTTCTAACCAATGATTATAAAATCAAGCAAACAAAAATAACAATAAAAAACTTTGTATTTCAATGAACAGGGAAACCATAGTTACTCAAGAAAGACAAAAAATGGTGCAAATTCTATTTTTATCTTCTTTGTGGCTTGGGTGAGTTTTTAAAGTGTTAATATATTCTATAAAAAAGTGAATAATTCAAGTTAAGCTTCAGGTATATATTAATGAAAAATGTTCCTCTCTTCTGTTCCTTTATTAATTACCTATTGAAATTCACCCCACCCACCAGTACTATCTTAAATGTTCCCTTAAAGTGTGTCCAATACTTTAAGTTGTAATTAATCTCCTCCATATGACACATATTCCTCACAATCTACATTATATTCTAATGTATTTTTATACTGTTGACTATTTTAAAAATTCTTTAGGTCAGGTACTGGTGTCCAGATTAGTATTTCTAACAGAAACTACCAAAAGCTTTTATTAATAGGCATTCAATCCTTGTATATGGCTTTGAATTTTATTGGTCAATATGTATTTTTTCTTAATCAAGGAAATATTGCAATGTTTAAAATGTTAGATTCAATTTTTTAAAAAAAATCTTTATTATAAATAAGTTTATACATTCTATGACCAAATCTTGTGAATGTATCCCAATTTCCCTCCTCTCTGTCCCCTACCCACTGGGGTACTTCCTCAGTGGTCATTATGAATCTGTCCATAGGATAGGGGGTATGAAGTAGGCCAGAGGTTGCCAGTTTTTCATTTTTTTTCTTCCCCCTTGTGTATTGTTGCTGAGGGGGGAAATGTCTCTGGTTAATCTCCCCCACCATGGCTCTTACATTCTATCCACCTCCTCTTCAGCTCAGTTCCCTGAGTCATATTGGGGAGTTTAGAGTCTGGTTTGTTGTTATTGAGATTTTAAGAATCTCTGTATCTTTGCCCTTGGGTTGTGATGGGTATCATTGGTGTTTGTCTCCTTTCTTGGGTTATCAGACTTGCTGTGGTGATTGTCTGGTCACTTTCTCATAGGTTTCATTTGAACCTGTGTGTTAGGTTCAGTTTTGTAATATTCAAAATCCTATTTACAAATCATGTATTGGTAGGTAGGACCCTTGGGAAAATATGTCCACACAAGCTTGTGACTTTGAATCAATAAGTTCACAAGTACTTGCTGATGTTTATTTCTTTCTGTTTTATTGTGCAGGTCAATTTGGACTTAACCAGGCTATTTGGGTAAGAAAGATTCCCAAAGGCTAATAGCACTGGGTAAATTAACTTTAATAGTTAACCCACAAAACATCTGAATGGGCTGCTTAAATTGGATTTCTAATAACTCTAAAGCTGATTTTAAGGCAACCTCTTTGTTTCTGGGTAGAAAAAAGTTATGATACTTCAACATATAATAAAATATGTCTTGAACTTGTGGCACAGTTTCTTGGACCTGCAGGCTTGGAGATCAAAAATAATGCTGATTCTTTTAGGATCCTCTCATTTTTCTCACAAAACCAATGAGCAGAAATATTATGTGACTTTCTCTACATATGATAAATTTCACAGATACATTTGTCCTAACAGCTGCAGTAGCATAAAAATTAGAAGAATTTATAAAGATTCTTTTAAAGCTTGCTTTAATTAAGGACAAATATCAAATGATCTACTTAAATACACGGGGATTTAACCAGGCTTTCAAACTGGTCAAAAGCTCCCTGAGCATTCTACAGTCTGACAAATCCAACTTTTACCAGTTTCTAACTCCATGGCAATAACTCATATATATATATATATCCATGTAATAAAATGTTAATTTGTAACACCTGCAAAGTTATATAAACTATATATAATCCCAATTCAATATAATTGTTATGCTTCAGGAGTGTCAAACTCTTTGACAGAATTCACGTGAAACATTTTTAAATTCATAAAATTTACACTCCATATGAAGTGCCTCATCACTAGGGATTGCTCCTGCCTTTGACTTCTACCTCTGTCTTTTAAGAGGGGACAAAGAAATAGGACTGAGACTTAATGTAAATAAAACATACATTTCATATGTTATGTAATTCATCACCTTTGCTGCTTTTATGTCTTTGGGCTTAGCCTGAAGTCATGAGTTAGGTGGACAGTGACTGGTTCAGAGTAAAGTATTTTTTTTCTCTGGGGATATTTAAAACTTTCAGAGTGCAGAGGCAAGTTCAGATCATAGAAAGAGTCCACATACCTTATTAGACACCTGCTTAACCAGTTTTATTCATCAGTTCCTAGCTGCCAAGTGAGCACTAAAACCTCCAACCTTTGTTATGAGAGAAGACTGGTTCAGTATATACCAATATCTAAGGGGTCCAGATGCTTTTAAAAACAAAGCACATATTAGATGTTGTAATTCTGGACCCAAAACAATACAGTAGGTTAATGCATAATAAAAACATAAAGTATCTGTCATTTGTTCCCCAGAACTGGAATTTGAATGCAAAGAGAATTTGCAGGATCATAAGTGAGTGGCATTGCACATATGAAATGGGCTAAAGGGTCAAAAAACAATAAAAGTGATCTTGTTATCTATCTATCTATCTATCTATCTATCTATCTATCTATCTATCTATCTATCTATCTATCTATCTATCATCTATCTGTCTATCTATCATCTATCTATCTATCTATCTATCTATCTATCTATCTATCTATCTATCTATCATCATCATCATCATCATCATCTATCTAATAGTCTATTTTCCAGCAAATTGAATATCTACTTTAATATTTATAGAAGAACTGGTTCTTTCTCTCTCTCTCTCTCTCTCTCTCTCTCTCTCTCTCTCTCTCTCTCTCTCTCTCTCTCTCCAAGGATCTCATGAGATTTTCTCATGAGATTTTTCTATCTGTCATTGGAAAGGGTAAAATAAAATACACACACACAAAGTAAAGTTTTCTAATAACTAACAAGTTATGGACAGAGTTAACATTCTCAGACACAACTGGAAAGAATACTTTCTACTTATTTTCTCTTTCACATGCCTTGCATCATTTCAGTTTAATAGAAGATCTTATCTTTATGACATGAAATAGGCTGAATTCCTGAGATACCCAACTACCTGTGCTTTTACAGAAGCTCTGCACGGGGTGGAATGCAGGTTAGTGATCAGAACAGAGAACACACCTCTAGGAAGAGCCCCAGCCAGTGTGAGCAATGAGCATAGCATAGGGAGGCTTGAGAGAAAGATGGCCAACTTGCAGAATGATCTACTGTAGATCAGCAAGTGATGAAAACTAGGTTATTCTGCTTGCTAGGAAGGAGCTCTTGTTCTGCCACCAGTGGCTCACACACTTTCTAGTCCCTCCCTGGAAACAGAGAGAGGTTTTGTGTCAGCTTTTTAAATCCCAATTAACATATTTCTTGAGCTAAACACAATCGTGGTCAAGATATGAGCTACCATCAGATAAAATGCTACATGGAATATCTGGAGATAATATGATATATATATATATCATATTATCTCCAGATATATATATATATATATATATATATATATATATATATATATATATATATATATATATATATATCATTAAGAGTTAAACTATTATTTACTTAACTCCAAAACATCTCACCTAAAATAAACTGATCTACATGTTAAAAAGGTCAAGTTTTCAACCTCTGTTGTTATCACATTATTTCATTTAATTCGTATGTATTGAGTTACTGGAGTCTCTTTTTTATCTTTAACAGATTATAAAATCTGTGAGTGCACAGTTTATTTCTTTTCTGTGACATCATTTACAAACTACAGCAATGTTTTCTTCAAAGCAGGAAGCAATCAGTAACTAAGAATATGTCAAACATTTATTCATTTACTTTATGTATTTAATGACACATTCTTACTAAATTTTTACTGACCTTGTATTTACTATATAGAACAAGGTAGCCTCCACTTTTTGGTGTTTCTTCTGCTTATGCTTAAAGAGCTGTGAATATAAGCCTTTGTTACCAATGCAAGTATAAAACAACCATTCTAAAATCAAAATAACATAACACATGGATACTTGAATGATTCAAGCTATTTTCCCCTCAAGAATAGTGAAATCCTAATAATTTGATACTTTAAAATTAGATCTGAAGCCAGAAAAGAAATAGAGGGAAATCTGTAAACTCTCTACCAAAGAAAACAGAATTGGATTCTAACTATAATCCAGGAGATTCTTGGGTAAATTTCCGAGTAGAATCACCTTTTATTTTATCTGCTGCATGGAGTGTATATCATGATGATAGGTAGCCTCCTAAGGCTGGTGAAATACACACAGACCAGCAAGCTCTTCAGCACAGCAAGCCCCAAATTTATGTCCACTTCAGTCTTTGCCATTTCTGGGATAATTTACTATTGGGGCTGGAGATAATAAGCAAATACTATATATTTCTATGCACTTACATGGACAAGAGCCTTCAATGGGCAGCATATCATTCATTTTATAATACTTTGCCAAGCATTCTTATCCTTTCTCTGCACATTTGCATATAATAGCATAATATAAGTCAATATTATTCATTGCTTATTACTTTTGAATCACTGTGCTTACTGATCATTTTTTTTTTTGGTGAAAGGACAATGAAAGAAGAAAAGTATATGTGTGGTTATGAGTGTGTGATGGACGAGGAGTGAGAGAATGTGAAGATTAGAAAGCATCTTCAGGTTTAATGGAGTTGTGAGTGGGTTGTGCAGATTATGGAACAGTGTCATCTGATACAAATGTTTTGTCTAATCCTGGATACCTCTTAAAAAAGCAATATTGTTCCAATGTTCAACACGAGGCAGGAATATGTTGTAATAATCACAATAATAATAATAATAATAATAATAATAATAATAATAATAATAAAAAGAGTGATGGAACAAAATGAAACAGCTGTGTAAGGAATCACCCAGGCTTGCTTCATGGGCTTCTCTGCATTTCATTCATCCCCAACATTTTTTATCCTTCATCCTTATGTGAAACCAACCTCCCTCGTCTCCTCTCTGCATGATCAGGCCACAACATGTCTCAGCCTCACAACACAGGGGCTTCCCCACTCACTAGCCTGGTTCCAAGCCAGCCACTAGCAGTAGTTTCCTCATATGGCACTGATCTGACATTGCCAAGATTCAGTCCCTAATATGCTCAAAACATTTCAGTGCCTTTCACTCTAAAGTAGAATCAAATGTCAAGTCACAAAGTCTAATAAGTTATTGGGCCTCTGCTTACCTTCCCCCAAAACCCCCCATTCCTGTCACCCAACTATACTTTTCCTACCTCAAGGGTCATTAAATTTATATTATTTATTTTTTAAGCAAGTTCTATTTTAAAAATGTGTGTGTAACTTTATAAAACATAATTGTCTAAAAAATTAATACTTATTTCTGATATATCCCACAATGTTGTCTCTTTCCAAACAGCAATACTATCTCCAGAACCAATCTACAGTTACCTCTCATAGGCATTGGAGATTCTCAGAGTCACAATCATAACCTTGCCTGCAGGGGACTTAGGGTTTATCCACATCTGCAGAAAATATTGAGAACAGATAAAAAGAGCTGGTCTAAGTTTCCCCTCTATTTTAGTAAAAGCAATCACTGGTATAAACTGTCACATGTTTTAATAGATAAGACACAGAACTAATTTGGAAGCCATACACTTTAATTTGACATATTTGCTGTCCTAAATTCAATAATGGCTTTTTAACATCCTAGAATTTCTCCAGAGTTCCACATTCTGATATTAAGATCGGTAGTTTCTCTTTGTTTTTTTTTTTCCTGCTAAACTAATGTTCACTGACATGATATGTCAGTGATATGTCAGTTGATATGTGCAGACAGTTTCCATCCAATGTGAGGGTCCATACTAAGGAAGGAAGACATTCAGGTTCATTTTCAAATGTCCAGGTTCAGTGTAGGTATGTTCTGGAAGAAACCCCCGCCCCACATCAGAGTCTCTCATGTGAGATCCATCAGGAGGAAAGAGTTTCCAAAGGTTCCCCTCTAGATTTCCTCCAACACTATGGCTGAATGGCTCACATCACATTCTATGAAGTCTTAGTGATCATATGATTAGCTGAATAAACTTTGGACATCACAAAGGCATTGGTTTTGAATGAGGATCTGTGCATCTTTTATTTCTATTATTATAGCAGAGGTATTACTTCACAATGACATATGCTATCAGAAAATCTCATTTTACATCATAGCAGATGCCATGGTTTGATCCAGGTGTCCCCCCAAAACAAATGAATGTGTTCTGGGTAATCGATCCTCAGCTGATGGCAGTTTGGATTTTACAAAGTCGATGGAACTGTGTTGTTGGGGGCAGGCTCTTGGTGGTTATAAGCCAGCTTCCCTTTGCCAGTGTTTGGCACACCTTCCTGCCACTATTTCCAGTGCTGTGGCGGAAGTGATGTCCACCCCTCTGATCATGCCATCGTTTTCCCTGCCAGGATGGAGTCTCCCCTTGAGTCCATTAGCCAAATAAACCCATTCCTCCACACGCCACTTTTTTTTTGTGTTCTTTCTGTGCAGCAACTAGAAAGCTGACTGCAACAGCAGATGGTAAAGAAAATATTAGGTATACTTTATAAAAATTTAACTGACACACAAACAAAAACTGAATTAATGGTATAATTTATGCAGGCTGCTTACTGCAACTCAAGATTGCAACAGGATATTTTAATAATGCTCACTTGATTAAAAAATGTAAAAAAAAAAAAACTCTTTAAGAATGTCTTAGCTGGGCGTGGTGGCACATGTCTTTAATCCCAGCACTTGGGTGGCAGAGGTAGAAGGATTGCCATGAGTTCAAGGCCACCCTGAGACTACATAGTGAATTCCAGGTCAGCCTGGACTACAGAGAGACCCTACCTCGAAAAAACCAAAAAAAAAAAAAAAAAAAGTCTTGAAGGCAATGAAGCCATATCTATGGAAATTATATTTTCAAAGAGCAAATGAGATTGCTGTAAATATGGACCTAAACAAACATATCACCTATTGGGGTGGTGGCCAAGCTTCTTACCCTCACCTCAGCTGGAAGATTCTGGAAGGCCCCATTGCCCATATAAAATTGAAGCCAAATCAGTGGGAATTGGGCAAACCTGATGCTTAGTCAATGGTAGTTGAATGAATGAATAAGTGAGAACAAGCCTGTTCTTCCTCTGAGAACATCCTGACAAGTGGTGTTTGATGGGCTGGAGAGATGGATCTGTGGTTAAGGCACTTGCCTACAGTGCCTAAGGCCCCTGGTTCAATTCCTCAGGACCCACATGGGCCATACCCACAAGGTGGTGACTCTGGTGCTCTCTCTCTCTCTCTCTCTCTCTCTCTCTCTCTCTCTCTCTATCTCTCTGCTTGAAAATGAATAAATATTTTTTTTTTAAAAAAAAGAGGTGTTTGATAGTGAACAACATTTGGAAATAAAAAAGAGAATGTTTCATTACTTCAATATAATGAGGTACATCTTAGACTTATATTTTGAGAAGTTTCATTTGGAGATGAATAAGGTTATATATTTTATTGGAGATTCCTCTAATCATTTTGACATTCTTAGAAGAAGTTTTGACACCAAAGAGACTAGAATTTGATTTTAAATATCTAAAGACAAATCTAAGTAAGGTTAATTTTTCAGTGTTTCTGCCTCTTTAGAAAAAAAGTGATAATGTTATAAAACTAATATGACAAAAACTATAGTTATTTATGATTTTAAAATATAGTTATTTTGAATGAATTAGTTTAATGTTCTAACCTGTTTCTAAGTAGCTTTTAATAAAGTTTGACTGGTTAATCATGATTGAAGAGTCTCTCTGACTGATGGCCTTTCCAGTTGAGAATTAGCTTAATGTTTAGCACTTTTGATTAAGTACCATTCCTCATTATTAGATATTCCTATGTAAAGAACATGCAATATTAAATCTGATCGCCTACGTTTTATGATTTAATGGCTGGGCTGTTGTCTATAAGCTAATTAAACATATGGGGATCTAGATAGGGAAATGAAGATTAAAGGTCTATCAGTAGTCGTTACCCTTTCTTCCAAGTTGAATGATTGCTATCAACAAGTGGTATCTAATAGAGCACTTGAAAACCCTCTTCAATTAGGATTGATTTTTTTGATGAAAAAAGAATCTTAAATGGTTAGAATATCCTCTTCATCATCTTAAATATAGTTACCAAGGTCATATGTTTGGGGGTATATGAATAAAGACTCAATTGTGTAATGTTGAGCCTCAGGTTTTCCAAGTTGAAAAGAACCTCACAATTTACTGATTAGCAGAATGCATCTAAAAACTTCTCCCATACATACAACTGCTAACATATTCCTTCTTCAATCCTTTTGATTAGAAAATTAGTTATAAAGAAGCACATTTTAGGGGCTGGAGAGATAGCTTAGTGGTTAAGGCTTTTGCTTGCAAAGCAGAAGGACCGGAGTTCAACTCCCCAGTATCCACGTAGAGCCAGCTGCACAAGGTGGTGTGTCTGGAGATTGTTTGCAGTGGCTGGAGGCACTGGCAGGCCCATATTCTCTCTCTCTCTCTCTCTCTCTCTCTCTCTCTCTCTCTCTCTCTCTCTCAAATAAATAAAATATTTTTAAAATAAAGCACATTTTAGTTTTCAATGCCTCAATTGTTTTGAAACAATTTTCTAAAGTTGACTTTATCTACAATTTTGCAATGACCATCCACCTATAGTCACAGAAACAAACAAACAAACAAAAAATAATGGAATAAATTCCATTAAAGTATGGACATTTTCTGTAATTATTTTAGTTGACCTCGGCTACTCTTTCTTTTTTTATATATATGGATAAGGTTTTCTAGTTTTCAACTATTATTTTTAAGCAAGGGTCTTTAACCACTGAGCAATCTCTCCAACCCCTCAACTATTATTTTCTTCCTCTGCTTTTGTTACTCTGAGGTAGACAGGGTGACACATTGTAGTTAGACAGTTCTGCTATTTAGTATGTAGCTCAGACCATGGCAATCTTCCTGCCTCAGCAACCGCCATGCCTGTCTAACCCTTCAACTAGCCTTTATAAATACTCTTCACCTTCCTAGGGATTCATTTATGCAAATTTGTTTTTTAAATATTAAATTTAGGTTATGTCCATAACAAACTGCAATCTCTGCTCATTGTGCTAGAGAGCTTTGATTCTGGAAAGCTCCACACATGTAAGAGAAAAATAGGAGAATCACACATTCCTATTCTTTACATTGGCAATAATAATAATGCTAAGAGAACACCAATATCCACAAAAGGGAGAAGGAAGCACTCTAAACATACTTGATAGGTACATGAAAAAATGTGTGATGTCCATGCTGTCAAAGTTGAGTCTTAGTGGTACCCAGGTGAAGCCCAAATGGGGCAAAGGCATAGAAAATGATAACCTGTATTTCTCAAGATGATTGTAATGGAGATCCCATCTCTTCAGCCTGAAGGGGAACATGGCTCGTGTAAACTCTCATCTCTACTTCTCATAGGAAGGCAAAATTCAGTATGTTAACATCCTAGCCTTTCACAGTCTTGTTATCACATGAACTCATGAAGTGTTGCTGTCCAACAAACTCTTTTCTCAACAAAATTGTTAATTTTGTTCCACATGCCTGTCTTTTTTATACTTTATTTTTGTATATTTATTTATTTGTAAGGGGAGAGAGAGAAAGAGAGAGAGAGAGAGAGAGGGAGAAAGAGAATGAATGGGTGTGCAAGGGCCATTAGCCACTGCCAAATAACTCCAGATGCATGCATCACTTTGCTTTACTTGGGTACTGGGGAATCAAACCTGGGTCATCAGGCATTGTAAGCAAGTGCCTTAGCCGCTGAACCCTAATTTGCTTTATTTTATGATTGTTCCTTAATTTAAATATTTGCATCCTTATTCTACTTAGTAGGCTCAAGTTCTAATGTAACATATTAAAATGCAAGTAGAACTCAATGGTCCTATTAAAAGTTCTTATTGTTTTTTAAGCTTGTCAGCATCCTTAGACAAAATCACTGATAATGCTGGAATCAATCATTAACAAAAATGAATACCCGTAGCTTGGAATTTTGAGTGTTGAAATTTTTCTAACCATGTCAACATTATGTAGACACTAATGATACTCCTAAAAGATGACTGGTCGGAGAAAATAAATTTGGGCAGTGTTAACTATTGTATTGTGTATACAAATCATCTTAGAAAAACAGTACCATTAGGAACACTATATAAGGGCATGTCTTGTGTTTTTCTTTTCTAGATATTGCAATAGATTTAAGCACTTTTCTATCTATATGTCCATGACCTTCATGTCCATATCCAGGCCACCACAATCACTGGTAACCGTCACTAGGTATCACACAAGCTATACCTATTTTTACAGGCCTCCCAATGAAATCACATTTCTTCTTACTATCTTCCCCAGACATGTTATAAATAGTTGCTATCCTAAACTTTGCAATGAAGCAAGGAAAGCGCTCCTGGAGGGTATGATAGTTTTGACAGTGTGATTCATGTTTTTCTAAGCAGTAACCACTGAGAGAGTAAACAAACAAATAAACAAAACCTGTCAGGTTGGCTGTCAAATATAATTAGATGACAATGGCTGCTATGAGACCTCAGTTGATTTCTCGCACAATGAGCTGGAGCCCTGCTTCCCCTTCACTGTGCCAGGGGTAGATTTAACAGGCCATGGAAACCTGATTGATGAAATGGATCTCGCTTTTCACACTCAGAGAACATGCCAGAGACTCTCCTGATAAAAATTGCCCAGGATTTAAGACTTGGTACAGAACAAATTTAAAATTCATTGCTTTCAGAACTGGGAAGCCCAGAGTTTTCTTTGTTCATGCTCTTGCTGTTGGCAAGTGTAGTCTAAACTTTAGGTCTCTGTACTCACCTCTCTAAATGCACTGCTTAGACTGAGTTATCTCCTGGTGGGCAATTTCTTTTTTTTTATTTTCTTGTGTATTTATTTTTTAAGTGTGTAGTGCACTTCTGTGTTTGTATGGTTATCTGTGTGTGTGGGTTAGGTGTGTGCGAGGGTGGAAATGGATATGTGTTCAGGTAAGGCCTTAGTTGTGAATGATGTCCTTCTCAATTGCCCCATTTTCTTATAGACAAAGGGTCTTTTACTGAATCTGGAGCCCACCCAATTGGATAGTCTATCTAGCCAGAAAGCCTCAGAGATCCTCTTCTCTTTGACTCCCGTGCGCTGTGATTACAGGTGTGTGTCACCATGCCCTGTATTCTTTATGTGGGTGCTGAGGGTCTAACCTCAGGTCTTAGTGCTTGTATGACATTTATGTTACCTATGATGCATCTCTTCAAACTTCCAATTTTATTTTTCTGTTCCATATCTGGAAGTATTAACATCACTTTGGGATTAGAATGAATATTCAGTTATTTTCAATTTTATTTTGTTATGCATTACACTTTTGGTTTCTGATGCAAGTGAAAGTTGATTTTTTCTCCAAGGGATGATAGACAGGGAAGGTAGGAGCAAAAGTTAGTGAGAAAAAGATTCAAAGAAGTTTACTTTCTGTAATGGCACCTAAGAAGTCACTAATTAGTATTATACATGATGGGAAGGGGAGACACTCCTCTTGGGCTGGGGATGCAGGGTAGTTTGAAAGGTGCATACATAGTATGTCCAAGGCCCTGGCATTGATTTTCCTCACAAATGCAGCATGTCTATGATGTCAACTTTAAAAATGGTTATTCCTCTCCTAATGACTGTTCTTTCTTAATATGGTTTTATGGTTACATTGCAACACCTTAACCTCTTAATATGGAAGTGTACAATTGCAAGTTTTTCATGTCACCATTAATTTATATAGTGCCCTGTTTCAATGCAGTGGCCCGAACTTATTCAAGACACTCTAGATTAATGGAAATGACTGTGTGCTTCAATTTAACATGCTTGAACAGAATTGTGGACTACCACTTCCTTTGCCACACAACCACCACCATCCACTCTTTTTACTCTGCCAAAGAATATAAAAAATTCATCTTTCTAGTTTTTTGGGCCAAATATTTATGAGACAATGATGATGTAGGTCTTGCTTCTCCTTCCAGGGCAAAGTGAAGAGGAAGTCATGTAAATGGCACTTTCAGAATATATCTGGAATATGTTCCTGTATCTCCAGCTCCAAAACTTCTGTCTTGGGTACAGTCCTTGACCATGTGTCCATGCATCCACCAGATTCCTGCAAGTGCCTCTTCATATTCTTCTCTGCATAGCCACATGTGTCTTTCACTTTGAGTGACTGAGCAAAATTTGGGTTGAAGAGGCTGTCCCAGGGTCTTAACAGTGGGCTGAAAGACTTCAAGGTTATGGAAGTCTAAGCAAACATGGTTTCACTTGTGAATGCCCTTTGTTCCTCCACACACAATACATCTGTGAATTGTTTACAAAGTCTGCTTCTTCTACCAGGGGAACACGACATTCCAGGTCATCCTCACCTCCCTCCAGTTTTCTCACATGATAACTATCTCAGTGCAGCCATTTCCACCCATCTGTTGAAAATAAAATGTTCTGGCTACTCTCTTTCTTGTTCTGCTCTTCTCTGCAATACACATTATCATTTCTATCATGTAAAATGTGCTAAATTTATGTTTTGGATGATTTTCAGTGACAAGAGCAGCAGTACCACGAGACACAGAAAGACTTTGTGTGGTTTTGATGCTCCATTCCTGGAGCTTCTGCAATACCCTTTGTTTACATTGAATAAACTCAAGTTCAATTGAAAACAGTATGTCATGCAATTGTTTCTTCAACAAAAACCTGACCAAGTATCATAATTAGTAAGTAGTATACCTTCCATAATCAATTTCCAATAAATATTTTTGAATGAATGAACTGCCAAGGATTGGTCAATAGATTATTGATGCTAATTATTAACTTTGTTTAAATCTTTGTAATCCCACATGAATCTGATGAGTATTATCTCAGAGTGAATGTTGGAGACACTCTGGACTAAGAATGGGAATTAATAACTCATGGAAGGTCAATGGAGACAGACACCAACGATACACATCGCAACCCAGGGCAAAAATCCAGAGATACTTAAGATCTCAACAACAAAGCAGACTCTAAAATCATCCACTATGACTCAAGGAACTAAGTGGAAGAGGGGCAGGTAGAATGTAAGAGCCATGGTGGGGGAGAATATCCAGAGACATTGCCCCCATCAGCAACAATACCAAGGGAGAAGAAAAATAAAAAGAAGAAAAGAAAAACAGGCTACCTCTGGTGCAGTTCATACTCCTATCCTATGGACAAATCCAACATGCACACCGAGGAAATACCCTAGGGAGTAGGGGACAGAGAGGAGGGAAACGGGGACTCCTTCACAAGATTTGCTCATACACTTATTCATAATAAAGATATTTATTTAAAAAGATAAATCCCCAGGTGTAGTCTACTGATGTTCGTCCTTTTTCACGAGGCATCTGCTCAAGCTGTGCTGTGGCCACATGAGGACAACAGATACAATGATGAGAGTTTTTCAATTTGGTCTTCATTTACTTGCAAGTGTAAGATGGGAAACTGCTCATTTCCTCAGGACAAGAGCAAGAGACTCTTGCATCTTGTCGTACTCTGTTATGCCCTTCCAGGACTACTGTGCCACTGCAAGAGTTCTGATCTCTGAAAAGGAAGAATTCATATTTGTTTCCACATGACTCAATATATTTTATTTTACAGTACAAGTATAAATTTCCTTAAATATTTCGAGTGGTAATGGTGTTTACTTCCTGTCTTGTTTTTCTTTCCACAGCTTCTCAGCCTCTTGCCTTTCCTTTTCTTATTCAATCCTTCTTAACTGCCTTTCTTTTCTGACACTGCTCCTCTTCCTGTCTTTTCTCTCGCTTGTCCTAATGGAACCACGGTCCTGTGAGCATGTGCACACCAACAGGCACCAGCAGCTTCCCTGTGACACACAGGGCTGAGAGCACAGCATGCCTTTGGCCCATGCAGGTGGGGAGCTGAGAGAAGTGAGCCAGCCATCTGGAGACAAGCATATGGGTGGTGTGCCATGCATTCGCACAATTGGCGGCTGAGAGACTCAGAAGTTGATAGAGAAGGTTTGAATCCTCTTAATTACAAAAAAGAGGATAAAAAAATTTAAGGGGATGTCGATGTGAAAATATCTCAGTTTAGAGTATAAGTGTTCATAGTTGGCTGAATTTAAAATTTGTTTAATTTGGAAGTTTTTCCTCATTTAAACTATTGAATGTCATCTTGTGTATTTGCCATTGTTGCTGTCCTTGTTGTTTCATTATTAATAGATTAAAAAAAGAGACACTAGATGTCAAGAACAGTAGTTCTATACACAATAGATTAAAAGAGTTACTTTGAGATCTATTTGTCCCCACTCACAGCAGGTTCTAATCAGATAAACTGGAACAAAATGTTTCAGATATACATTTAACTTTTCCAATGACTTTAGAAAAGTGAATTGGTTTCCCAGAACTCTTTTTATCCTCATTTCTGAAAGAAATAAATCAATATTAACGTTTCTGTTTTCAAGTCTTTTGTGATTGGTTTTATGATTTTAATTTTACTATAACTGCAATTTAGCAAAGTGAGCATAATAAAAATAATGTACTGGTACACTGAAACAAATCAAGATTATGTCAAAATGTAAATTAATTGTCCAGTGAAACATATCAGGGTACCTAGCCATATAATAAATGAAAATGATTTCACGAACACTACTTTATTAGCTAATCTTCTCACCCTTACAAAATGGATTAAGCCAGATAGTAAGAGACATAAGCAGAAAAAGAGAGGAAACAAACCTGTTTCCTAGCATAAAATTTTAATTCTGAGCACTATTTTCAGAATTATTTATATCTTATCCAAACAATGAAATTATGTTCAGAGAAGGATGATTAGGGCACCAGGAGGGTTCCTAATGTTTTGAACATCAAGAATGGCTAAATAAGTTAGAAAAATATGTTGAATTGTGAAAGGAGAACAAGATATTTCTCCAGAAATGTTTCATATATGTTTAAGAAACTTTATTTACTTATATCAAAAATATTAACCAAATGCATATTGTTTCAGATGGTAAACTAGATACCGAACAAAGACAAATATGGAAACTTTAGCAATGCTTCTAACAAATCAGAAATAATTGTGAAAGTACAAATTGATTACTACATTGCCAAAGACAAATTAGACGAGTTAGTGAGGCCATGAAAGGTTTCCCAGAGAGGAAAATATTGAACTGGAACCTAAAGAGAGCTAGGAGTAAGAAGGGATTAAACAAGCCAAAGACAAAAGCGTGAGTGCGTCTGAGCATGAACGAAGAGAAAGAATAGTGTTATATATCAAAGAAACAGTGTACGTTAAGGTCATGTAAACAAACTGAGTCTGGTTGTAAAGTCAAACAGATGATGGAGAGGCATCATCAGGTCCAGACAGGACATAAAAGATGAGAAAAAGAAAGCATGCAAACCCACTGAGCATTTCATGCATGTGATAGAAATGGATTGTAGTATATGCATTTAGTTAAAAGCAACGTGAGCATCATTTTAACATATAGATGTGGCAGAGTAGGGAAGCTTACTCTCCAGGCAAGAAATAGGGAACGCTTAGCCCTACTCAGAGGTGGTTACAGTGGAGGTAGGGAAAGGCCAGTTGTTGTGTGGGTATTTAGCAATGAGTGTCAGCAGAATACTTTGCTGAACTGCACTGTGAGAGAGAGACATTGATGCTCAGAATGACCTCAGGGCTTCTCTGGGCTTGTGTAAAACATGGATGGGGATGGATTTAATCCCACTGACAAAATGGAGGTGATCAACTCCCATTACTTGTGCATTAGATTCAGGGTTTTGATGGGGTTACAATGAGTTTGTGTGTTAACATTTTCTAAATCATCAGGTCCTTGCGCACATGCAGTCTAGAGAGTCAAGTAACAGCTTAGCATTCATGAAAGGTAGAACTGCACAAATTCCGTAGAGAGAAAGGGCAAGTGAAGGAAGACCCCTGTCAAAGCGGCTTGAGCTTGCTTGGTTCTGATCTTGTTTCAAGCCAATGCTGAGACTAGCATGAAAGGATGCTACCACAAATATTCAGCAAAATTGCAGTATGAGGATACCCAGAGGTCTGCATTCAAGGTTGAAAGTGCTACTGTAAAGAAATAAATAAATCAAATGCCTCTCCGCATCTTCCTTGCTTGGCTCCAAGCCTCAGTGCCTGCTGACAATTCAAGCTGTTAATAAAAAGAGGGCAACCTCTTCTCTCACATCAACAACGAAATAAATAAGTAAAACCCCATATGAAGAAATGCAGAAAGCAAAGCTGAGTAGGAAATAGCTGAGAAAGGAGAAAACAAAGTCAATAAGAGCTATCGATCAAGGATCCTTTAAGAATGTAAACATTCAATAGTGAAAAGAAAACAGAAACATAATTGTTGCGGCTGCCTGATGTTTGCCAAGCTCTCATTGGAAAGCACACTACACTTAATACCACTACCAGCACCTTTCTGCATAAACAGAGCATGCTTATGAGTTAAATAGAGTTTTCTCCATTATTCTAAACCTTTAAATAAAGTCAGTTTGGATTGCCTTTGACTGCTAAAACCTTTAGAAGTTATTGCATGCAAAACAGACATTGTAGAGCCACTGATGAAGTTTTCTTGTTAATATACAATCTCTTTTTAATATCTTCAAATCATTAACATATAGTTGGCAACATAATATGTTTTGGAAAAAAAATACAATACGTCTTTCTCAATCTGCATTTATGAAAGAAAGACAACACTAAGAAATCAATCATCCTCCAAATTGAATCGGTTCCAGTTTTACATCTCCAGTTGTCAGCAACTTCAAGTTTTGAAATGATCATTTTTTGGTACCCCGTGGGCTGCTAATTCATGCAAATTATTAATTGATGTAATTAAACACATAAGGCAACACTCACAATTTCTGTAGTGTGAAAATTAGCGTTTTTACAATAAATGGGCAATTACTGCAAAGAAAGAGGAACACATGTTGTCAATTTTGTGTGTTTGAGAGAGGGAGAGAAATTATGACAAGAGCAACCTTTTTATACCTCTTCTTTTAAATTTATAAATCTAAAGTTTTATTTACATAAGTTATAGTCTTGTCTCTCCTCAACCCTGGTCTCCGTTACCAGAGTGTCCTTCTCAGAACAGTCATTGGTGTTCACTGTGGGGTAATTAGGGCCTCTGTTAGTTTGGGGTTGGCTCTGACTCAGGGTATTATTACCAACCCTAAGCAGCAACAGGAGGATTGCTCCAAATGCTAGCCTGATTAATGCCTCCAGGGAAATAGCAACAAACATGGGGATGAACTGAAAATTCATCCTGACAGAGATACAGAGGCTACAGAGAAGTCAACTCTAAGAACAATCTGTTAACACACCTAAGGCTCAGGGGACTCTTGCAAAAGAGGGGCTGGGAAGTAGGTAAGAGGAAACTTTAAAACTTCATCTTTGTGGTGGACATGAGAACAAAATAACTTAAGTCCTTTTAAGCTAATGTGTTTTTAGCTAATGTGTTTAATGTGTAAACAGAGTTACTATGTATCATTTTCTGATAACAGTGTCAATGGAGAAAAAGGCAGGGAACATAGTGCAGATGAGAAAGAATTTATTCTCATACAACAAACTTGTTTCACTCCCCTAAGTACCCTGCTACAGTTTTAATTTTTATATTTTTGACCTCTGAGATTCCAGAGAAATCTCACTATACACTATGCACTCTCCCAGATCTTCCCTGAAGTCTGGATCCAAAATTAGCTCCCTCTGTGCCTGTTTTGGACCATTGTGAGTGTCATTGAATTGTACACTTTTTGTTTGTTTAAAACAATTTTATTCATAAGAAAAAAATCAGTGAACATTTCTGGTATGTCATTGTCTCTCTGACACTGACTATCCCTTTACAGAGTCTCACTCTTTGCCTCTCACTCTCTTCCTAACCCTGACCCTTCTTTGGTATAATGTTTTAAGTGTGTTACCACAAAACTAAAATCCCAGATCTTACACAACATTCTGAAACTCAAGATTCCATCATGTGTTAGGTAATGCCCTGGGTGCTTTATATGCTTTTTATAATTATTTAATGTGCTTCACTTTGAACAAACAATCAACTCACTTTCTAAATGAAACAGAACATTCTTCAATGGCAAGATTTGTTTAAATTCTGGTTCTATTCACCTAAAGAACTTGTTTGAAATTTCTCTCTATTTCATTCATCAATAAGTAGCCATTTATTCCAAATTTATTTTTGTTTACTGATATATTTAATAAAATACATAATTAGCAAAAAAAACTGAATAATAGTGTTATATTCATGTATGCATTTCAGGTTTCTGAAATATAGTAAGCAGATATTATTTGTTTCGAGAATAGATGTCACATTGTTGCACCTAGTTTATGTTGAAAATCCAGGTATGACTTTAGACTGAGGCAGAGAAACACGGACACACATCTGTTTATACTGACTATGTATGGCATCCAAATTCTGCTTTGCCACTTATAGCCACAGATGTTTGTGAAAAGTGTCAGAGAACAAAGAGTATGTAGACACAGGAAAGAAGGAAGGCACATAGCTTGCACAGCAGTTCTACAAACTAGGTGACACTGTTTTGTCCATTATACTCCCCTTCCCCCACCCTTCATGTGATCTTTTCTTAAGAATTTTTGTCTTTTTTCATAAACTTGATCCTTGTCTGTCATGTTGCTTAAAAAGACAGACAATGGAGGTTCCAGTTCAAGATGGCCGACTAGCAGACACACTGTGTCCCTCGGGGAACAAGGGTCAGTGTTTCCAGTGGGGATCCAGGTCGTGGACACAAGCTGAACCCAAGCTCTGAGCTCCAGACACCTACTGACATAGGATCCTCACGCTTGGAAGCCGGCATCCAGGACCAGCGCTCACCACAGGCAGTGAGTCATCTGGCAGCACCCCAGCCAGTAGGCCCCGCTTGAGCAGCCTCAGCCAGCCGGCTGCCTGCGGTTTCCCTGTAGCCTCTGCCAGCTTCCCCCATGTTTCTAGCCCTTTCCAAACCTCTGAATTTCTTTCCTCTTTAATTTTTATTTTTATTTCTGTTTTTTTTTTCTTTTTTCTTTTCCCAACCACCGACCTGTGGCATTCCTGCGGCCTCTGCCAGCTTTCCTCATGTTTTTTCTCCAGGCCCTCCCTCCTTGTCTCTCTTTTCTTTTTCTTTTTTTTTTCCTTCTTTTTCTCTCTTCTTGCCTGCCAACCTGTGGCTTCCCAGCCCAGCCTCTACCCATCCTCCCTTGTGTTTTTTCCTGCCCTCACCCTCCACCCCCAATTTTTTTCTTTTATTTTTTTCCTCTTTTTTCCTCTTCCCTTTTCTTTTTCTCTCTTTCTCCATGGGTTTTCCAGCCTGCCAAACCCTGTGGCTTCCTTGAGCCCTGTTCTCCCATGGTTTCCCTGCCTGCCTACCCTCGCTCAGAGCTGGTTTTCCACAGTATGGACCCTGCGTACTCCCTGAGCACCAGTTCCTGAGGTAGAGTGATCTGAGGGCACAAACAGATTAAACAAGGGAGTACCCAACCCTACCCATGGAGCCCAGAGTACTTAGTTACAATGCCAAGTATTGAAGATAAAGAGAGTGTCCTTAGAGCAATGAGAGAAAGGAACTCACGTATAAAGGAAAACACATCAGAATCACCTCAGACTTCTCCAGAGAAACTTTAAAAGCTAGGAGAGCTTGGAAAAAGAGAGCTGAGGCCTAAAGAAGTATGGATTACAAACTAGACTACTGTACCCAGCAAAGTTATCCATCATAATAGATGGAGAAATGAAAGTATTCCACGTAATTAACCAGCTCTACAATTACTTGAACACAAAGCCAAACCTTCAGAAGATACTACATGCGATATTCCATGCAGATGAGACAAGCATGCAACCCCAGGAAAGGAACAGAGAACGAGGAAGGTAAAACCAAAGAGAAAACAACAGCTCAGATACCAACCTCCATATTCTCTCCAACAAGGCAGGGTTTAAAGCAAACCTCACAGTTATAACTTTGAATGCAAATGGTCTCAACTCTGCTATAAAAAGACACAGGAGAGCAGGTTGGATCAGAAAAATGGACCCTTCTATATGTTGACTTCAAGAAACACACCTTATTGCTAAAGACAGAAACCTACTGAGAGTAAAGGGGTAGAAAACAATTTTCCAGGCATGTGGGAATAATAAAAATGTGGGTGTAGCTACTCTAATATCTGACAAAATATATTTTAAACCAAAATCAATAAAAAGGACGATGATAGCCACTTCCTACTCATCAAGGGAATGCTCCAACAAGAAGGCATCACTATATTAAACATGTAGGCACCAAATGTGAGGCCCCCTCTGTCCATAAAGCATAAATTACTTAAAAGCAAAGGAGATATAGACACCAACACCATCATATTAGGTGACTTTAACACTCCACTGTCATCCCTAGACAGATCATCCAAACAAAAGACAAGCAGTGACATAAAGTTGCTAAACAGCACCAAAGCCAAGCTAGGGATAACAGACATTTACAGAATATTCTACCACAAAGACAGAGATTACACATTCTTCTCATCAGTGCATGGAACCTTCTCCAAAATTGACCATGTACTAGGCCATAAATCATTACTTAACAAATTTAGGAAGATCAATGTAATCCCCTGCATCATATCAGACCACAATGCATTAAAGCTAGAAATTAACAATGGGAGAAGATCCAACAATTTCAACAGATTTTGGCAACTGAAATATAACTCCTGAACAATGAATGGGTCAAACAAGAAATCAGTCAAGAAATTCAGAATTTCTTAGAAACAAATGATAATGAGGATACAACTTATCAGAATGTGTGGGACACAATGAAGGCAGTCTTAAGGGGAAAATTTATTACATTAATGCCTTCATAATAAAAACAAAGAGGTCTCAAATCAACCACATATCCTCCCACCTAAGGTCATTAGAACAGATGGAAAATCCAACCCTAGGAACTCAAGATGAAAGGAAATAATTAAGATCATAGTTGAGAATAATGACTTGGAAACAAAGAAAACAATTGAAAAATACATGAATCAAAGTTGTTTGAAAAAGTCAACAAGATTGACAAGCCCCTGGCCAATTTAATCTATGAAGAACAGTGAAGGCCCAAATCAACAAAATCAAAAATGGCAAGGGTAAGGTCACAACAGATCCCCAAGAGATTGGAAGTATCATCAGGCCATACTTCCTAAACCTCTACTTCACATAATTAGAGAACGTGGAAGAAATGGATAAATTTCTGGACACCTAACAACTACCTAAGCTCAGCCAAGAGCAGATAAAGATTCTAAGCAGTCCTATCATAATCACAGAGATTGAATCTGTAATCAAGAACATACCCAAACAAAAAAGCCCAGGTCCAGACACTTTCTCAGCCGAATGCTTCCAAACCTTCATCATAGAACTGAAACCTCTCTTTTTGAAACTTGTTAGAGGCAAGAAAAATTGGGTAGGCTCCCAAACTCCTTCTATGTAGCTAGCATTGCCCTAATTCTCAAACCAGCAGGCAAGGATGAAACAAGAAAAGAAAGCTACAGAACCATATCGCTGATGAACGTGGATGAAAAAGTCCTAAACAATGTCCTAGCAAACCTAATGCAAAGCCACATCAAGACTATAATTCATCATGACTATGTCGGCTTCATCCCAGGGATGCATAGATGACCTATACCTCAATATGATAAAGACAATATAGAGATTTCCTAAAGCACAAATTATGCTCAATAGGGAAAGACCAAGGAGTTCCTGTTTAATTCAGGAACAAGACAGTGGTTTCCACTCTCACCACTGCTCTTTAACATAGAGCTTGAAGTTCTAGCCCAAGCAATAAGACAGGAGAATAGCATAAAAGGGATACAAATCGGAAAGGAAGAAATCAAACTATCCCTCTTTGCAGATGACATGATCCTATATATATAT
>PVHP010010754.1:0-46820 GCA_004024765.1 Zapus hudsonius | reverse complement strand
AAGATCTCTGATCCATTTGGAGTTGATTTTTGTGCACGGTGAAAGGAGTGGGTCTAATTTCATTTTTTTACACATGTTTATCCAATTCCTCCAGCACCATTTGTTGAAGATGCTATCTTTGGCCCAGCGTACATTGTTGGCCCCCTTGTCAAAGACCAGATAACTGAAGTTACTTCCATTTAAAGCTGGGTCTTCAATTATGTTCCATTGATCTGTCTTTCTGTTCATGCTTGGCTTTTGATTAACTTTCTTTTCTCTCTCTTTTTTTTTTAAAATATATTTTGGTTTTTCGCGTTTCCATGTAAGGTCTTGCTCTAGCCCAGGCTGACCTGGAATTCACTATATATTCTCAGGGTGACTTTGAACTCACAACTGTCCTCCTAGCTCTGCTGAGACTTAAATAAAGGTGTGGGTCAACATGCCCAGCTTAACTTTCTTGATGTTAACTATATCCCCATCCATCTATCTCCCTCCCTCCCTCCCTCCCTCCCTCCCTCCCTCCCTCATGTTCTACCACTGAGCTAGCAGGGTGCTACTCATTCATTCATTTATTCATTATTTTTGTGTGTGTGTGTGCATGTGTGCTTATATGTGTGTATGGGTGAACCAGGGTCTCATTGCTGCAAAAGAATAGAATGCCTGTTCAATTTTACATGGGTGGCTGGAGAATTGAACCCAGGCTGGCAGGCCTTGCAAGAAAACGCCTTTAATTGCTGAGCCATTTCCCTAGCACCCCCTGCCCAATCTCTTTTTTACTTTTAGTTTGAGACACAGTTTTACTAAGTTGTCTAGGCTGGCATTAAATTTACTCTATACCCAGGCAGGTCTTGATCATGCGATCCTTCTGCCTTGATCTCCTGAGTAGTAGCTGGGATTTACAGGCCTGCATCATCAGGCTTGCTACTTTTTGCTCTCTGAAAGGGCGGGGGTGAAGGGGGCTGGTGGGGTGCCTCAGTAGTTAGAGGCTGTTGCTTGAAAAGCCTGATGGCCTGGGTTTGATTTCCCAATACTCACATAAAGCCAGGTTCACAAGGTGGTGCATGCGTCTGGAGTTTGCTTGCATCTCAAGAGGTCATGGTGTGCCCATTCTCTCGTACTGCTTGCAAATAAATAATAAAAATATATTTTTTAATGCAAAGAAGTGTTGAGGATGTCAATGCTTGAGGACTTTGAGTTACTAGAACTGTTTTGTTTTGCAGGTCACAAAGAAAATGAATGCCTTCTAGATGCAAAACCTCCAGCCCAGACCACCTTCTGTGGTGGCCTGCTTTGGCTTCAGCTGCCTTAATTCACGTGACACGTGAAGATGGAACTCTGCTCTGCAGTATATTTTCCTTCTCTTTTCTAACACTTTCACGAATGATGTGCCTACTTAGTCGACTCTACAAAATGCGCAGCTCAGAGAAACGGTGCCCTGGCCTTGGGATCTGTGACTTTGAAGACAGCCCTGCCAGCTGCTAACCCGAGAGTCAGCCGTGTGTGTGTGGAGATCCTGCAAGACACATGAGGGACCCAGCCCAGCCTGGTGGTACCAAGCTGTGTTCTCAGGATGAATTTCTTCTGCCGTCTTTTGGAATAAATTATTTTTCTGCTTTCTATGGAAATTTGGCTCCAGTGTTTAAAAAGCTCAGTTTTCTAAGCTCTTCTAGCTCTAGATAATGCCTTCTTAGAAATGTGGTGGTTGTCCCAAGATGTATAAGCCGTGCCCGTAGTTTGATGCCTGAAGAGACTGGTAAGTGCCTTTGTGGCTTTTTCATTAATTCTTTGAGTATCTGCCACAGGTGAGGCTTTGGGGTATCATAGTGTTAATATTGGTACCTGCAAGTTCTAGAGACTTAAAGCGGATATGGTACCTGGGGTCTTTATGCAAGAGTGTGTTTGACCTTCGTTTAAAAATGGTGGCCGTAGTGTGCACATGTGGTCCCTGTCCCTTGGGGGGACTGAGCTTCTAGGTGGAGGGGATCACTTAATACCAGGAGTTTGAGTTTGAGGCCATCCTGAAAAACAGTGAGACCCTTTCTGTTTTTGGTTTTTTTGAGGCAGTGTCTCATTTTAGCCCAGGTTGACCAGAACTCACTATGTAGCCCAGGCTGTCCTGGAAATCAACTTTAGTTTCCTAAGTGCTAGGATTACAGGTGTGAACCACCATACCCACCAAGTCTCAGTCTCTCTCTCTCTCTCTCTCTCTCTCTCTCTCTCTCTCTCTCTCTCTCTCTCTCTCTCTCTCTCTATATATATATATATATATATATATATATATATATATATATATATATATATATATAAAACTTATTATTGGCAACCTTCATACATACAGACAATATACCTTGCTTATAATCCTCTCCAACCATCCTCCCTTTTCCCTCTTCCAAATCCCCCTTACTCTGAATCCCTTCTTTCCCACTAGTCTCTCTTTTACTTTGATGTCATTATGTTTTTCCTCCATTACGCAGGTCTTGTGTAGGTGGCAGCAGCCACTGTGAGGTTGTGAACACCATGGCCCTTTGTGTCTGGAAGACAGTATTGCAGAGCACTCCTCCCCTTCTTTTGGCTCTTACACTCTTTCTGCCACCTCTTCCTCAATGGTCCCTGAGCTTTGGAGCGTGTGATAGAGATGTCTCAGTGCTGAACACTGTGTCTTTCTAAATACGATGGTGAGCAGATGGAGGGCAATGCCCAGCAGCAGATATGGCTGGGTAAAGCCATCACACGAGAGATTAAAAGCTTGGGGTGGGGTGGGGACAGTAACTTTGCTGTCTTAGTAACAGGCATCTCAGTTTTTCACTGATTTGAGGGCTCTGTTAGTTTTGCTTGTGGGACTGGTTCAAACCCAAGTCTCACACACTATTACTTTTAAGAGAGTAAGAATTAAAATGAATTTATTTTGATAGCCAGCCAAGAATGGATTTCCTGTTTTGCAATTTGTCCTTTTCTATTCCTCCAAAACTCTGAATTCATTACTTGGCTGATCTTAAGACCAAAGAGAGTTTCAGGTTGAAATCTCTCTCTCTCTCTCACTTTCTTTATTAGTTTGATACAGGCTCTTAGTTGCCTAGGCTGGCTTCACACTCACTATGTAACCCAGGCTGGCCTTCAACTCATGATCCTCCTACCTCTCCAGAGTGCTGGTTTTGCAGACATATACACCATTACTGGCCTCCTGTTGGCGCTTTTTTCCCCATTTCTTTCAGAAAATTGGGCTGGATAGGTAGCTCAGGGGGAGAGTGCTTGCCTAGCATGTGCAAAGCCTTAGGTTCTTTCCCCATCATGCCTCCCCTACCCCCAAAAACCAGGATTTCTTAGAAAGTTAGGCAACTCCATACTTTACATTTCCCACCAAAGAACCTCTAGTTAGTTTCATGGTACAAAAACAAGTGAACAACAACAAAAGAAAAAACACAGTTGTGGACTTGAAGTTGAGGGGGCCACCGTAGTGTCAGTAGAACTCATTGTTCTGTTGGTAAGGAATTTGAGTTCAGACAGGTATGCTTGCCTGGTCTAATGCAGCTGGTCAGAACAGGCTGGAGAGCAGGATCCACGCTTGGTAATTCCCACTTGAAAGCACTTCTGCTGGCCACCTTGCCTGGCTCAGGCTGGCCAGGAGCCAGCTCTGGATCTCCGGTGAGGAGAAATTCTGCCATTTCAGATGACCAAACCATATCCTTCCAGAACACCATATGGGAGTTTTATTTTTATCTATTTGTAAGCATGAAGAGAGAGAATATGGGCATGCCAGGGGCCCCAGCCACTGCAGGCAAACTCCAGATGCATGCGCCGCTTTGTGCTGAACCATCTCTCCAGCCCCTGTATGTGACTTCAAACCTGGGCTTCTTATCGAGGAAGGAGACGGTTTGCTCTTTCATCACTGCACTATAGCTGCCCTGGGATCTGCTAAGCGAAACCGCATAGCCCAGTATCATTGGGGTCGTCTAAAACCTTCCCCACTCCCAACATAGACTGCCCTCTCCAGCAGACTGCACTGTTTGCTTTGCTTGAGACTGTCATCGGGTTACCACGGCTAGCCTCTGCTATGCTCAACTTTAATTTTTTTTTCTTTTCAAGATTTCTTCAAATATTTTTATTTTCAAGCAAAGATATATATATATATATATATATATATATATATATATATATATATATATATATATATATAGAGAGAGAGAGAGAGAGAGAGAGAGAGAGAGAGAACGGGCACACCAGGATCTCTTGCCACTACAAATGAACTCCAGATGCATTGCTTTACATGGGTACCAGGGAATCAAGCCTGGGTCATTAGGTTTTGCAGGCAAGTGCCTTAACTGCTGAGCCATCTCTTCAGCCCTAATTTTTAAAAATAGTTTTTAATTTATAATAGAGAGTATGGGTGGGCCAGGGCCTCTTGCACAGCAAATGAACTCCAGATGTATGTGCCATGTCATGCATCTGGCTTTATGTGGGTACTGGGGAATTGAACCCAGGCTGACAGACTTTGCAAGCAAGTGCCTTCAACTGCTGTCATCTCCCCAGTCTGGCTTTAGCGTTTTTTGAAGCAGTGTTTTTTAAAGCTGAGTATCCTGCTAGACCTCAGGGTAGCTATTGTCACAGTTACTTTCTCCTTGAGCAGAAACCACTCACATGCAAATGACCTGCATCTGCCTACATCCCTGCTTTTCAGGTTGCCTCAAGCAGTAAGGTCTTCAAACAAGAAAGCAGTGAGCTTACAGTTTTGAGGGAAGTGTCATCTTGGTGGGAAAGCAAGGCACAGCAGACAGCGGGGTGGAGAAAGCTGCTTGAGCATTGGCCAGGAGGCTGGGCTTTTTATAAAAGCCCAGGGCCCTCCCCAGTGCCTGCCTCCTCCAGCAAGGCTCCACCTCCCAAAGGCCCCACAACTTTCCCAACTTGCTGCCAATGGGCACTAAGTATTCAAACTACAGCAGCCTATGGGAGACCTTTCATTCCATTCACACCACAACTCTAACTGATGGCTGACTGAAGACCTTGAATGGTTTATCACCACCACCACCCCTGTTGTTGTTTTTTTTGTTTTTCAAGGTAAGGTCTCACTCTAACCCAGGCTGACCTGGAATTCACTATGTAGTCTCAGGGTGGCCTCAAACTCACAGCGATCCTCCTACTTCTGCCTCCCCAGTGCTGGGATTAAAGGTGTGTAGGTGTGAGGGCGCTTTTACCCTTCTCTTGCCCTTGTTCACCAGGAAGTGAGCTAGATCATATGGGTTATTTGCTCTTGATTGTGCTTGCCATTTGGTGGAGTTACTTCCTGTAATTAGCAGTAAGAAAGGTTGGTGTGTTGGCTGTGCCGTGCCAACATGGTTCTGTGGTAGTGACCAGCTGTGCTCAGAGAACCTTCTAAGGAAGGAAAAGCCATGGTGAACCTACAGGCTCTCCACCCTGCACTTCCTCCCGATGAGTCCCATGGCCTCAGCATAGAAGAGATCAGGACGCCTGTGAAGAAAGTTTGTTTCCTGCCAAACAAGATTGAAGCCTTCTTAATTTATTTCAAGTCCCTAAAGGACAGATGTGATACTGGTCTCTGTGCCATCCACCTAGCTGTACTATGGATGGGATGAGGAGCTGATAAAAATCAACTCAGGTGTTTTTTGTTTGTTTGTTTGTTTGGGTTTTTTTTTTGTTTTTTGAGGTAGGGTCTCACTCTAGTCCGGGCTGACCTGGAATTCACTATGTAGTCTCAGGGTGGCCTTGAATCAGGTGGTTTTTTGTTTGTTTTGGTTTTGGTTTTTCGATCTAGGGTCTCGCTCTAATCCAGGCTGACCTGTAATTTACTATGAAGTCTCAGGCTGGCCTCAAAATCAAGGTGATCCTCATACCTCTATCTCCCGAGTGCTGGGATTAAAGGTGTGCACTACCATGCCCAGCTTCAACTCAGATTTTGAGAGAATTTCCCTTATCCAGGAAGTCCTTTTAGTCCTGAGCTCCAGTTTCCTCATTTATCTAAGGTCTAATTATTTTTACTTGATTGATAGATGCTGAAGATGGTCTCCACTCACCCCCTTTTTAGGGGGCATGGGAGTGTGTATGTAGAGCATGCGTAGTGGTATGAGGCATGTGCCTATGTGTGTGCCCTTCTCCATCACACATCGGCTTGTAACTGTCATTGTTGACTCAGTCCTGGACCCCCACACTCTCAACACAATTGGGGCTACAGGGGTGCATGGCCACACCCAGCTTTTTACATGGGCCTTAGGGAACCAGTTGGGCAGTCTCAGGCCCTCATGCTTAAGCAGCAAGTCCCTTTGTTATTGTGAGGCAGGGCTCACTGTGACCTCCTGAGAATAGGGATTATAGTTATGTGCCATCATGCATGGGTGACACCTGCCATTTCTGCTGTATAAAGTTGTTACGAAATGAGATGCTGGCGTGAGGGTGATTTGTAAATAATAATTATTGTTGTTGTTTTTCAAGATAGGGTCTTACTCTAGCCCAGGCAGATCTGGAACTCACTCTGTAATTCCCAGTCGGGCCTCATGGCGATCCTCCTACCTCTGCCTCCCCAGTGCTGAGATTAAAGGCACAGGCCACCACACCCAACCTTTTTTGTGTTTTCTTGTTGTTGTTGTTGTTGATTTGTAAATTATACAAAGGGTATTTTTCCAAGGAAATAACCAAATCCTCAGTGCATGCCGGCTGTACTTTTCTATTAATATAGGACCCGGAGAGACAGCCAACTGACTTTCCCCCCCTACACGAGCTTCCCTTTTGATTAGTCATTTTTACTAAAAGGGTTGTAGAAAAAGAAAGAAGGCACTTGTACCAGCCCTGAGCTCTGAGCTGGGACGCCACCCTTCCTGCCTTCCAGGCTCTATCAGCTCTTACACAAGGACTGAAGTATTTCTGGCATGCTTTGGAAGATCCTGTCACAGACTGAATTGCTGGGGTTAGGACCTAGGGCCTTGTGCGTGCCAGCTACGTGTTTATCACCACCGAGCCTTAGCCCTTTCTGGTCGTTTTGCCTGCTTGTTTTCTGCTGGTGCACATGTGACGTGGTGGTGTGGTGTGGTGTATGCATGTGTATGTGCCCATGTGGCACCCTGTACCCTCACCTACGGTGGGGTAGGTGACCTGCTCAGTCACTTGTCTACTCATGCTTGTTTGAGTTGGAATCTTTAGTGATATTGGAACTTAGAGCTTTTGGGGAGCCTGAGTGATTTCCAGGTCTCTGTCTCTGTTCCATACATGGTAGCCACGCCTAGCTGTTGAAGCCGGATCTGGAGGTTTGAATTTGGGCAGTTTCAGGCCCTCATGCTTGTGCAGAAAGTGCACTTAACCACTGAGCCATCTCTCCAGTTCTCTTTTACTTTCTCAGTGTATTTTCCAATGAAAAGGTAAAAGATTAAAAGGGAGGTATGGTGGGGCATGCCTGTAATCCCAGCACTCTGGAAGCTGAGGCAGGAGGATCTTGAGTTCTAAACCAGCCTGGGCTTCATATACAATCTAGACTAGCCTGGAATCTGTCTAAACAAACAAGGTAATTGAGCTTTTAAAAAAAAGTTACTAAATAACAACAATAGAATATCAAGAGAAAAAACACAGGATTAAAAAAATTATTTATTTGAGAGAAAGAGGCAGAGAGAGGGGGTGGTGGAGGGGAGAATGGGTGTGTCAGGGCCTCTAGCCACTGCAAATGAATTCCAAATACATGTACCACTTTGTGCATCTGGCTTTACATGGGTACTGGGGAATTAAACTCAGATCCTTCTGCTTTGTAGGCAAAAGCCTTAACCACTAAGCCATCTCTCCAGCCCAAACCCCAGAATTTTTAAATGTCTGTGCATAGGAAAAGGCCTTGCAGGAAATAGTCCAAGATGTCTTGGAACTGATTTTTTTTCCACAATTTTGTGTATTTTCTAAATTGTCCAGAAGGATGAATTACTTTGATAGAGAGGGAGGGAGCAGAGTTGTATTTCTTGTGAATCACTGTCAAAATGATGTGAATACTTCTTTCAGACATCACATACCCCTCCCCCCACCACCTATTCATGGTCAGGGGAAATGAAGTCAGACTTATTAAAACCCTGAGGCTCTTCTGAACCAATGGCAGCCAGCAAGTTCACAGAGCAACACTAATAAACTGTTCCCATTGGCAGGACAGAGACCAGATCGTTCGTTCGGGGTATAAAACCTCTGGCTTCCTTTGCCACGGTTGATCGGTTGATCTTAGTGAAGGCGTAGGACATTGAAAAGGGAGCGGGGATTTTGATTCTGCCCACATAAACAAGAAGAAATGTGGGGTGTGAATGTGCTGGGATCCCACGTGGATTAGAAAAGCTCCACTGCCCTCCAGTGCCCGCTGCTCCATGCAGACCCTTTATTCACACTGTCACCCCTCCAGTGGAAGCCTGTCCCTATGAGAGCGGGGCTGCTTTTCCCACCTCCTCCAGGCTGACTCCAACACAGGGGCGCTCTAGCAGCTTCTGTGAGCTTCTCAGACCCCGGCTGGATTTTGGCTTATTTCCCAAAGTGACTTGATGCTGTCCGATACGTGCTACTACTGTGGGTTGTCACCTCATCACAGACCAGGCAGACCTGTTATTTCATCAAAGTAAGCCAGGATTTGAGGAAGCATGACTTAAAAATGGACAGTGGTTATTTCTCTTTGCTTGCCCTGCTTTGCATAGGTATGTTCAGCTCCTGTTTGTGCACAAGTTGCCTATTGAAACAAGGGTAAGCACATGACAGCCCCCGATCCTGTGAAGTGGAGAGAACAAATGGTAGAGATACATGGTTATGGAGCTCTGTGGCTGAGAGCTTGCTGACCTATCATGCTTAAGGCACTGACTGGGTTTGAGTCCTCTCTGTTTAAAGTGGTTTTTACTGGTTATAGTACATCTTAGGAACATGCGTGTTCATAGGTGAGGGCACTAAAAGTACTAAATGGTGTGAAGAAGGGTTTGAAGGAAACATTTTATTTTATTTGAGAGAGAGAGAGAGAGAGAGAGAGAGAGAGAGAATGGATGCACCAGGGCCTCTAGCCACTGCAAACAAACTCCAGATGCATGCACCACCTTGTGCTTCTGGTTTTACATGGGTACTGTGGAATCAAACCCTGGTCCTTAGGCTTTGCAGGCAAGCACCTTAACCACTGAGCCATCTCTCCAGCCTGGAAACAACTTTAAAAATATTTATTTATTTAATATTTTATTAATCTATGAATGAGAAAGAGGAAAATGGGTATGCCAGGGCCTCCAGCCACTGCAAACAAACCCAGATGCATGCATCACCTTGTGCATCTGACTTTACATGGGTGCTGGTGAATCAAACCTGGGTCCTTAGGCTTTGTAGACAAGTGCCTTATCTGCTGAGCCATCTCTCCAGCCAATTTATTTGAGAGAAGAGGAGAATGAGAGAATAAATGGGTGTGTCAGAGCCTCTTGCCACTGCAAATATCTAGCTTTATGTGGGTACTGGGGAATTGAACCCAGGCCATCAGGCTGTGCAAAAGCAAGTGCCTCCAACTGGCAAGCCATCTCCCCAGCAATTCAAGTTTTCAGTTCCCTGAGATACCCGCAGGGAGATACACAGTGGGAACTTCCTCCTTAGGTCTAAAGGATAATGAGACTGAGAGGAGCTAACCCAGGTAACTGAAGTTATGAGTAAAGGATGGGCTAGGGAGGTGAGAGAAGCCAGTGACCCCTGGAAATGAGGCTCCAAGCCCTTTGGAAGCCCCTTAGCTAGGGATGGGCAGAGTCTTGTTCTAGCTGGCTTCAGAATTTCCTGTCAACTCTCATATCTAACCTCTCCCTCCTGGTTTCCTCCTAGCCCAAGTTTGTAATTGTGGAACACTTGTCTTGTGGACTAACTCTAGGGCTCAAAGATAGTTTATTTCTCCTTGTGTGGCACTGCCAGAGGTCCTCAAGGCAAGTGAAGGAGGCATGCTCTGCCTTCCCTCAGTGACCCAGCCAGCCCTGGTCAGTCAGTCTATGAAATCTCATGGTGCAGCAATGACCCAGCTGGCACCCAGATAGCCCTATGTCTATTAATTGTTTTGAGTCTGGGTCTAACTCTAGCCTAGGCTGTTCTGCCTCAGCCATCCTAGTGGACTGCCAGCAGGCTGTCCTGCAGGAGCTGGTGGAGGGTAAGCACTGAGCAGGAGACTTGGCCCTTCCTCTCTCAAGGAAGGACAAAATGCATTTTGTGTCCCACTGTTGTATTTGTGGCTGTCATTACACATCTTATCTCAAGGCCTACGCGTTGTGACTTACAAAATAAAATGATGGACATAGTCCTGAATTTTCCTGCTCTTTTCATGATTGAGGGAAATTTCTGACTTGGTAAATTTTCAGGTTAAATATAGCCTTTGGTTGAGCCTGGGGAGATAGCTCAGCAGTTAAAGGCACTTTCTTACAAAGCCTGTCAGCTCAGGTTCAATCCCCCAGCCACCCACATAAAAGAGACTCCAAGAAGTGTTTTATGTGTCTTATGTGTCCTGTGTGTGTTTGTACGAGACCTTGGCATATCCATGTGCATGTGAGCACACACACACAATACATGTAATTCATTTAAAAAATCCAGGACCTGGTAACTTCAGCCTCACTTCGTTGGAACCTTCTGTGAATTGCTTATTCCTAACTTTGGGAACAGGCCCCCACTCCTAGTTCAACAAGCCAGTGAACATGCTCGTGGGTCTGGATTCCTGCTTTTTCCATCCACTTTCAGCTTTTATCCTCCCACTCTGGCCTCACCAAGAAAATGTCTTATTGTACCTTTCTGCTGGGAGCCCCTCCTACAACAGTATTAGATTCTTCTCACTTCCTGACCTCTTGCTTCGCTACCACACACAGCCCTACATACTAGTACATGCTCAGCTCAACACTATTAAAACCAAACTAAAAAGATGAATAAATAAAAATAAAACAAAGCCGAAAACCACAGATCACAAGGACAATTTATTGTCCTAAGAGGGTTTAGTCAGTGAAGTAGACGAACCATTTTTTCTTCTCTGGGGTCTCTAAGAAGATTCTAGTCACATTCTTCCTTGAAAGGACAAAGAAGGGACACCTCTTATGCACCAAGCCCTTCATTTAATCCTCAAAATCAATCTGTGGGGCAAGTTAGAACAGTAATTAAGTGGGTTAGTAATTTACCTATGTAAGCCATCAAGAAAGGGTGCTGAGTCTTAGGTGTCCCACTCCCCTCGTCAGCAGGAGGTTCCCTTCTCATGAGTTGGGTTACAGATGGTCAGCTTACCATGTCATTCTTCCTCACGAGGTAAGGTCCTCCAGGGGGAGGAATGTTTCAAGTGTACACACTCAACACTTGAAAAACGTCAGTTCTCTCTCTCCCTTTTCCACGCCAATAAAGACTGGCTTGAATATGTGCTCTTGTCATAACTCAATGACACGTTAGTGTTGATGTCCACTTGATTTCATTGAAGAAATGACATTGACACACATGTGACAGTACAAATCAAGGGGTGGAAAGATGGCACAGTGGTTAAATCAACTTGCTTGTCAAGCCACCCATGGAAGCTGCATGTGGTGCAGATGCCCGGTGTTCCTTTGCAGCAGCAAGAGGCCCAGCCAGGGGTTTCTCCCAACCGGCGCAGACACATGCAGGTAATGAAAAAAACAATACAAAGCAGTAAGTACATGAAATGTTTCAGTGGGCAGCAGAGGGAAGGAGATTAAGGTAAAAACAGACTCCAGGGCTGGAGAGATGGTCATCAAACCCTGATGGCTCAGGTTCAAAAGTGACCCATGCATCTGGAGTTTGTTCACAGTGGCAGGAGGCCTGGCACACACACACTGTTTCTGTCTCAAATATTAAAAAACAACAACAGAAAAAAAACAAACTCCATAGAAGAGGAGAGATCTTATTCTTTGGAGGATGGGATAAATTTTGGGTCTTAATCTGTCATTCAGACCATAAGCCTGCCATGGTGCTATATAGTAGGCCTGGCACTGGGCATGAGATTAGTTCAGGAACCAGGGTAAACAACAGACTAAGTAGGGGCATTTGGGGCTGAGCTTGGTGTTTTCTGAAAGAAATAAGAAACCAAGGCTCAGAGCTGTCACATAAAGAACACTGTCCCATTGAGAGAGCACAGTGGAAATAACTTCTTCCCCCAAAGAATAATATCTCAGTCAAAGTTAATGAGGGATGGGTGCCTATTGCCAATATCAATGAATCTCTTTAAATCACCCAACAATACTGTAATCTCAGGGGGAAAAAGTCAGTGTGGAATGTCAGAGGGGCATGGCTTTCCCTGGAGATCTTCCAGCTTTGAGTTGGTTAATCTCACTCCTAAAATATATTTATTTGGATTTGGTATGGTGGCTCACGCCTTTAATCCCAGCCTTTGGGCGGCAGAGGTAGGAGGACTGCCATGAGTTTGAGGCTACCTTGAGACTACATAGTGAATCCCAGGTCAGCCTGGACTAGAGTGAGACGTTACCTCGAAAAAGAAAAGTATTTGAGAGAGACAGACAAAGGCAGACACAGAGAGGATGGGCACACCAGGGGATCCTGTCACTGCAAATGACCTCCAGATATATGTGCCACTCTGTGCAGCTGGCTTTGCATAGGTACTGGGGCATAGAACCCGGGCTGCCATGTTTTGCAAGTAAGTGCCTTTAACTGCTGAGCCATCTCCATCCCTAACCTCACTTTGAAGACAGACCATGTCCCACAATCCAGAGGGCCCAGGAATGAAGCACTTAGTCACAAAAGGGTGATACTGAAAAGTCACGTGGAGAACCAGCAAGCAGTACTAAATCTATAATAATGACTTTTTTGAGGCAGGGTCTCACGGAGCCAGGCTGGTCTTCCAGTTTTATGTAGTGCTAGGGATCGAACCTGGGGCTTTGTGCGTGCCAGGCAAATGCTCTGCCAATAAGCTACATTCCCAGCCCTCCAAGAAGGACTTATTACACAGTGCAATCTTTAGGTCATAAAGAAAAGGAAGGCTGAGTGTGGTGGCACACTCTTGTAATCTCAGCATTGGGAAGGTACAGGCAAGAAGATGGGAGTTCAAGGCCAGACTCAACTACACAAGAGCCTGTCTCAAAGCAAAATCAAGGAAACACGGGGCCTGTGACCATGTATTATATGCACATGTGTGCACACATGCATGTACATTCATGCTCATGCGCACACACACCAGTCTACTGCTGCTTGAATGCCAGATGCATGTACCACTTTGTACAGATGGCTTTATGTGGGTGCTAGGGAATTGAACCTGGGCTGACAGGCTTTGCAAGCAAGCACCTTTAACTGCTGAGCCATCTCTCCAGCTCCTACTTTAAAAATATTTTTATTTATTTTCAAGCAGAGAGATAGATGAGAGAATGGGTTCACCAGGGCCTCCAGCCACTGCAAAGGAACTCCAGGTGCATGTGCCACTTTGTGCATCAGGCTTTACATGGGCACTGGGGAATCGAACCCAATGTTGTTAGGCTTTGCAGGCAAGCGCCTCAACTTCTGAGTCATCTCTCCAGCCTGTCTAGCCCTTACTTTTGTATTTTGCAACAAGGTTTCACTATGTAACCCAGATTGACCAGCTGGGATTATAGGATTTAGACACTATGTCTGATTTTTTTGTACTTTTTGAATTTTGTAAAAATATATATTTAAAAATAAATATTTTTTAAGAATTTCATGGAGTCCTATGTATCTTGTTTTATTTCTTCCATTGTCTCATGTTTGTGTGAAGTCATGTTTTTCTGGGTCAGGCTTTCTCACTAAGTAAATTCTTCCACAGGAGCAAGGTCACACATGTTGGAAGTGGCATGGGAGTTGGGTATGTCTGTGTGGCTACAAGAAGAACCTTTTCTAAACCTCCAGTCAGTCTACTCCAGAGTCCCAGCTTCTTGCCAGCTTGGTTTAGCGAATCCAGCTGCAAACCAAGTGAGCGCCAGTGATGTCATTCACTTCAGTGCAGGACAGTCATTGATGAACGCTGATGGAAGCTTTGCACTGGCCGGCACCTGTCCCCGTGGAAGGTTTGCTCTAGCCAGCACCCGTCCCCATGGAAGGTTTTTTTGCTCTAGCCGGCACCTGTCCCTTCCAAGACAACAGGAGATGCAAAAGCAGAAATCCCAGTGGCTTTGACTAGCAAATGTCACCAGTGGCCGAGCCTTGAGCTAGCATATCAACCTGGCTGCTGATACCCTCACCCTGTACAGGTGAAAATGCTTATGTCCAGAGAGGGGTGATCAATGGAAGCACCCCATCTGCAGGAAGGTCACTGCAAGTTCAAGGACAGCTTGGGCTACATAGCATCAACAAAAAAACAAGGGCTGGGGAGATGGTTCAGTTGGTAAAGGTGCTTGCAGAGTCAGCCAGCCCAGGTAAATCCAGATGCACAAAGTGGCTCATGTGTCTGGAGTTCCTTTGTAGGGGCAAGAGGACCTGGTGTGCCCATACTCTTGTTCAAATAAATAGATATATTTAAAACAAAAAGAAAAACAAACCATTTCTGGTGGCTGTTAAACTGTTAGAGCCCTTTATCCTCACTTGCTATTTAGTTTACAGTTGATCTACACTGATGCCCTTGAGACTGTAACGACAACTGTTCGCTATGTGCACATTACATGCTAGAAACCGCTCAGTGCTTTCTATGAGCTATTCTATTCAGTTCCCGCATCCTTCCCATATTTGCAAGGGTGGAGACTGAGCCTCATAGAGCTTAAATGATTAGTGCTGGCTTTCAAGAGGCGGAGCACGGATCCCGATCCAGATTGATCTATGCAAGCCTTGATTTCCGAGGCAGGAAGAATCTAGTTGACACCTCGAATTAGAGATTCTTCTGCTTTGGCCTCCCAGTGCTGGGGTTACAGGAGCTCACCCCCACTTCCCACCCTAGTTCTTGATTTTGACATGAAAGCTACCCCTGGTCTAGAACTAAGCTCTCTTCTTTTACTTTTCCTTCCACCTTCCTCCTTCCTTTTTTTCCTTCTCTTCTCCCCCCCCCCCATATATATGGTGTGGCATTTAGGGAAGAGGGGTTTTGTGAGACAGGTTCACTCATAGTCTAGGTTGGACCCAATTTTCCTATACCCAAGGATGAACCTTGTGCCTCGGCCTCCCAAGTGTTGGGTTTCCAGCCCTTTACCACCCCTCCTAAGGAAAATCTGGCATTCCAAGGAAATCTGGTGACATTTCTTTGTTCTCTATTCTTCCTATCTTGAGTTTACTAAAGTAAAATTCCATTATCAGGCCAGCTGTGGTGATCCCAGCACTCTGAAGGCTGAGGCTGAGGCTCGGGGAGCATTCTGGAAGCACAGGCTGTGATAACAGACGTCATTGACCTGCTGTCTGTCCTTGTATTTTCCTGAGCCTTCCCTTCCCCGTCTGAAAACTATTGAAGACTGACGACCATACGATCGGATCAGCTGCCGTTTACCAAGGACTAGGAACTCGAGGAAAGGACAATCTCGGTGTCATGGAAGCTTGCTTACCTGCTCTGGTAGTACCGTACACTTGTGCAGAAGACAGACTCAAATATTAGGAGGCAGAGGTGGGAGGATCGCCGTGAGTTCGAGGCCACCCTGAGACTACAAAGTGAATTCCAGGTCAGCCTGGACGAGAGCGAGACCCTACCTCAAAAAACCAAACCAAATCAAAACAAATATATATGCATATATATACATATATATACGTATATATACATATACATATATAGAGAGAGCCCGCGAATGAATGTGTACGGGAACGTAACTTACAAAACAACATAGATAACATATAAGTATATATAAGTATATAATTAATTAGTTGAGCCCGTGAATGAATAAGCCTGTTTTCCAAACGGAAGGTCGTGCATTCCCCTCACCTCGTTAATATTCCTTTAGCCCCTCTCGTTTCCATTACGCTGTGAACCCGTCAGGCCTGGTTCGATTTAGCTCAAGTGAAAGCATGGTGTGCAAACGTGCGCCCGCTCCCGCGCCCGCGCCCCCGCCGGCGCGCAGGTAGGCACGGCCCCCACTCCGCCCTCTCTTCCTGGTTTTCCCCGGCAACCCGCCCCTCAACCGTCACGTGACAGGGGTGCCCGGGCTGGGCGGGGCCTCTGATTGGCCGAACCTCAGAGCGCCTTGTGATTGGTTCCCGACCCGGCGGGGCCTCCGCCCCTCCCTCCTCGCCGCGGCCCACGTGAGGGGGGCGAGTCACGCGATTTCCGGGAACCCGTCAGGAAGGACATAAACAAAACAAACCCGGGCAGCATGGAAAGGGGCCGCGGCCCCGGCTGCTGCGGAGCCCGGCCGAGCCCCTGAGCCGAGCCGCTCGCACCGAGCCGCCCCCGCGCACAGGTACCCGGCCGCTCGCCGTCCGGAGCTCGCCGAACGAGGGAGTCCCGGGGCAGGGGGTTCGCGGCCCTAGCGGGGGGGGCGGGGGAGGGCGGGCCGGCGTCCCGGGCCGCCGCGGGCGTGCGTGGGCGTGGGCTGGGGTCCCGGCGCGCGCGGGGTGTGGAGCTCCGTGTCCGGGGACCGCGTCCCCCTCCCCCACGTGGGCCCGGCCCGGGACGGTTATATAAAACCCGGGGCGGCGGGGTAGGCCGAGGGGTGGGCAGCGCCCGGTGTCCGTCCGTCGGTCTGTCCCCGCTGCCCCCGGGCTGGACGCCGCGGCTGCCGGCACCGGGCTGTCAGAGACGCGGGTGGGAGGGGCCGGCGAGGGGGGCGTGTGAGGATGGGCCCGGGGCCTGTCCGGCCGGCTGGAGCGGCGGTGGCGCGTGCCGGGGTGGGTCGGGGTGGGCGTTCCGAGCAGGGCCGTCGGGATTAGCCGCTCCCCCCCCCGCAGCCCCCCTTCCCGCTCCCGCCCCGGAGGCCTCCCTCCCGGGATTTGTTTATATGTCCTCTCGCAGCAGCTTGGATCGGCTCGGGGGCGGGGCCTGCGCGGATGAATGGCAGCCCCTGCTGTCCAATAGGGAGAGCGCACGGAAGCAGTCGCGCCAATGGGCGCCCAGGAGGCGGTGCCGAGTCGTTAGGCTGTTCCGGGGGGGTGTGGGGCGGGTGGGGCGGCCATGTTGGATGGGAGGGGACTGGCGGCGATGGGTCCCTGAGAAGAGGGAGGGGACAGGCCGGGGCCTAGGGCGCGGGAGCCAGGCCGGGGGCGTTGCGGGTGTCGGATCGGAACCGGGAAGTAGCTCGGGGAGGCCGGACCCCCGACCTACGGCTCCTCCCACGGGCGGAAGAGGCAGGGAAGTACGGTGGGCAGTCCAGCCTCCCCGGGGGTGGTTCCTGGGACTGGATGGAGCTCAGGGTCTGGGCGCTGGGCGTCTGGACCCCCCTGCGCCCCCCACTCCCGCAGCCCCGGGCCTCGGGCCGCTCTGCTGCTCGGGAGCGGGGCTCGCACCTCCAGACCGCCTCCAGGAGGGCTTGGCATCGTTAGCCAGGCCCCGGGTCCCTGGACTAGAAAACCGAGAAAGTTGCGAGCAGGGCGGGGTTTCCATCCGGAAACCTAGACATCGGGCCCCAGGCTTGTTCCCATCTTAGTGATTTGCCCCTCTGGCTCATGTAAATTGGAAGCTCACAGACATCAACTTCATGAGAAAACTGAATCTTGAGAAAATTACTTAATTTGGATGTTTAGGACCTTTACCTTGTGAATACCCTAAAGGTGAGACTGAGGATCATGGTCTGACTTAAAAAATAATCATATGTAAATCTTGTGATCTGTGGTGAACAGGCTGTCACTTGATTGTCCATGAAAATATCTTTTTAAGGTTTTCTTTAACCCAAAATAGTTGAGATGCACAACCACTTACTGAATTGTGGTTATTTTGGTGTCCTGGTGGCCCATGAAAATGGTTAATTAAAGCTTCCCTTAACGTGAGTTTACAACCTGTCACCACGTGTATCTAGAGTAGCAGGGCACTGAGGAAGCTTTAGATGAGTTCCTAGAACTAGGGACGTGCCTCGGCTATATCAAGCAAGGAAGGGCTCTTAAAGAGTTGAGTGAGTTTAAGAATTCACATCTCCTTGGTCAGCTGAAGAGTAACAAATGCAAAATAAATGGTTTATTGGTTTCTGTATAAGTCACAGCTCTGCTAGGAATTCTTTGTAAAAATATAACCCAGAATTACTTGATATATATTTAGTTCTTAACTATGACTTCTACAGTAAACAAAACATTCGCTTTGGTTTATCATTTAGTATTGTGTTGCATTGTAAATCCTAACCCTTTATCCTGCCATAGTCAGTTACAGATTAAATTAACACCAAGCTGTTTCATTGATACCTGAATATTCAAGGCAGTTTTCTTTATTGCTTTGGCTGATAAAGTCAATTATTTTTTTTATTTAATATTTTCTTAGTTCTAAAGTGACTATTATATCCAACAGAACTTATTTGGGAATCTTCCCTGTGAATGGTATAATAACTTTGGGGTTTTTAAAGAAATAATTTTTTTTTATTTGAGAAAGACAGAAGCAGAGAAGGAGCATGGGTGTGCCAGAGCCTCCTGTCACTTTGTGCATCTGGCTTTACCCATGAACACTCAGGCTTTGCAAGCATGCGCCTGTAAATGCTGAGCCATCTCTCCAGACCCAAATAATTTTTTTTAAATATTTGTTTGCACAGAGAGACAGAAGAGAGGAGAGAATATGGGTGTGTCAGGGCCTCTAGCCACTGCAAACATACTTCAGATGCTTGTACCACTTTGTGAATCTGGCTTTACTTGGGTACTGGGGAATCAATCCCAAGCTGTTAGGCTTTGCAGTCAGTCTCCTTAATTGCTGAGCCATCTCTCCAGCACAGAAATTTATTTTTAATTTAAATATAGTACAGAAATTTTTTTTAACTTTTTCATATTCTTGAGGAAAGGGTTTCAAAAGCTCGGCCTGGCCTTAGATTTGCTATGTAATTGAGTCTGGCCTTGAACCCTGATCCTTCTATTTCACTGCCAAGCCCTGGGAGGGCAGTCATGTGCTACCAGTTCTGCTTAATTTGGGATTTTAAAAATTAGTTTTTTGAAACATGGTTTCACTTGGCTGTCGGGTCTGATAGCCTTAAACTCCTGGGTTTGAGCATTCTTCCCATGCTGGACTACAGGCAGAGGGTACTGTGCTTGCTTCTGATTGACACCAGTAAGCATAGAAGGGGCTGAGTGTTTCCAGATGCCGTTGTGGATGTCTACCTTTACTAAACAGTCTGAAAACAAACTGGTGGTATGCAATTTTAATCCCAGAACTAAGGAGTCAGAGGTTGGATTGTCCTGAGTTGGCGGCCAGTTTGGGACTACAGAGTGAGTGACAGGCCAGCCTGGGCTAGAATGAGACCCTACCTCAAAAAACAAAAACAATCTGAAAAACTTGTAAGACAGTGAGCTGTCCCTGTCTAGGAACTCATTCATGTGAGTTCTGGGATGCTGGTGTAAAGAGCAGAGGAGCAGCTGGGAGCAGCCCTGGCAGTGGTGAACCATATACAAGTGACAGTAGAGGAAGAGAGAATATCTTGAATGTAACCAGGTAGCAGGTTTCCCCTCTTCCAGGTAGGGTCTCACTCTTAGCCCAGGCTGGCCTGGAATTCACTAATTCACTTTGTAGTCTCAGGCTGGCCAGTTTACTTACGGTGTAGCAGTTTTTAAAGTATCAAAAGAACTAACTTCATGCTCATAAAGCTTAATTTTTCTTTTTATTTACTTTTTGTTCTTTTTTGAAGTTGAGTCTTACCTAGAGTTCACTCTGCAGTCCCAGGCTGGCCTTGAACTCACAGTGATCCTCCTACTTCTGCCTCCTAAGAGATGCTTTTTAAAAAAATTTTTTTGGTTTTTTTGAGGAAGTGTCTGGCTCTAGCCCAGGCCGACCTGGAATTTACTTTGTTGTCTCAAGCTGGCCTCAAACTCATGGTGATCCTCCTATCTCTGCCTCTGAGTGCTGGGATTAAAGGCGTGCGCCACCACACCCAGTAAAGCTTAATTTTTTTATCTAGATTGATGATTATGTGAGTTTGAAATATATTAGTACAGGATTTATACTTTAATATTTTGGAAAGATTTTATTGACACATTGAATATCTCATTCCAAGGTAAACACAGTGACTAGTGATAAATTGTCAGATTGTTAGGGGTTTTGTTTGTTTTCTTTTGAGCAGGGTCTTGCTATGCTGCCCATTAGGTCTGATTATTTTGAGACATGAACTTTTTTTCTGTATAGGGTCAAATAATAAATATTTAGGCTTGGTAGGCCGAACAATCACTATGATGACTACTTAATTCTGCCATTGGTAGGATGGTGATGAATTAGAATCAGTCATACAAAATTTATGTGGAAGCCAGGTGTGGGGCATCACACCTTTAATCCCAGCTCTCAGAAGGCAGAAGTAGGAGGATCACAGTGAGTTCAAGGCCACCCTGAGATTATACAGTGATCATAATGAATTCCTGGTAAGCCTGGGCTAGAGTGAGACCTTACCTCAAAAAAAAAGAAAAGAAAAGAAAAGGAAAGAAAAAGAAAGAAAGAAATGGATTCTCATTGAAAAGAAAGCTTTACTCTTGAGCTCTGATGTTTGGTAGCCTTTGCAAGTTCAGGGTTTGGTCTTAATTGAGGCTTTAAATCATTCCTAACAGAACTGTATAAATGCATATACAAGTGTTAGTCCGGGCGGAGGAAGATGGCTCAGTGGTTAAAAATGTCAGTCAAGTGACTAGGAAAAGCCTGTAGCTCTTACAGTCAAATATAATGTACATTAGTTCAGAATTTACACTGGCTGTGCCATTGTCTGACATGTTTGTAGAATTGCCTAAATGTTCAGGCAAGATTTTCTTTTTTTGAGACAATATCTTGGGACATATCCTATGCTGGCTTTGAACAATGTAGCCTACGCTGGCCTTGAACTTGCAATAGTCTTCCTACTTTAGCTCCCCCAGTGCTGAGATTACAGGTGTATATCGCCATACCCAGCCCACGATGTTCTTTAAGGCTTCTAAAAGTACTGGTTATGTCTCTTTCTTTGGAGTAACTTTCAAGTAATACTAAGTGCCCAATGAAACTTTTTTTTTTTTTTTGAGGTAGGGTCTCACTCTACTCCAGGCTGACCTGGAATTCACCATGTAGTCTCAGGGTGGCCTTGAACTCAGCGATCCTCCTACCTCTGCCTCCCAAGTGCTGGGATTAAAGGCGTGAGCCACCACACCCGGGGAAACTTTTTATAATTTAAATAGCTTTGCTTTTTGTCTTGCTGCTGCTGCTTTAGATTCTCCCTATGTAGCCCTGGTTGGCCTGGAATTCACTATGTAGACCAGGCTGGCCTT
Organism: Zapus hudsonius; assembly: GCA_004024765.1. Taxonomy (NCBI): domain Eukaryota; kingdom Metazoa; phylum Chordata; class Mammalia; order Rodentia; family Dipodidae; genus Zapus; species Zapus hudsonius. Next base: position 25,622 of record PVHP010010754.1, on the reverse strand, counting down.
GAACATGGAGCAGCCCTCTTGCCTCTCTGCCTCCTGAGTGCTGGGACACCAGGGCCCTGCTGCATCACCACGCTTAGCTTTCGGGTTTTTTTTGGATTTTTTGAAGTAGGGTCTCACTCCAGCCCAGATAACCTGGAATTCACTATGTATTCTATGACTATCCTCCTACCTCTACCTCTCGAGTGCTGGGATAAAAAGCTTGCTTTGCTTTTACTTAATATTTACTTTTTTGCTGACCTATACTGGGTTTTCAGTGACCGCAGAAAAGTTTAGGATGGAGACAGTAGTGACCTTCATGGATACAAAGGCTCTGGCTGGCCTGCTGTAGCTAGAGACCAGGTCATCTCATGATTCATTTGTCATGCTATGGACTAGTAATCTTTTCTGTCTCCGAGATTTGGGGAAAATTTTAGTTGGTGTGTTCTCAAGCTCTTGCATTTGAACATGCTAATATTTCAGAGTGCTCAGAATCACCTCCACGTGTGGATGGAAGCTTCTCTTGTCATCACTGGCAGTACCTGCTTGATGAGCACATTTACCTTCTGATGAAACTGAGCTGCTCATCAGTCTACCGTTTGGTATTCTCACTGCTTCCCTCTGTGACCTCATACCTTTAGTGCCTTTGAACTGCGTAAAGAAATGAGAACATTACTAAGAACTGCTTTTGTGGAAGGTAGTAAGTCTATTGAGAGATGTTGGTTTGTCCTTAATTAGAAGGGAAGAATTAATCATTTGTTTAAACAAAAAGCCTTTATATTCTAAAACTGATCCTTCAGACAGTGAGGCAGCTAGGGGGCTGGAGATGGCTCAGCAGCTAAAGATATTTGCTGGCAAATCCTGCCTGCCCTGATTTGATTCCCCATTACCCTTGTAAAGCTGGATGCAAAGAGGAACATGCATCTGGAATTCCTTTGGAATGGCAGTAGGTACTGGGGTGCCTACGTATACATACGGATGCACACAAATAAAAATAATAAAATTAAAAATTTCATAAGGTCTAAAAATCCCTTTAATTCTTTTTAAATTTGTTTTTAGATAGATTCTCATTAGTTAAGCTTGCTGAACATGCCTTCCAAGTACCATAAAAATTATTCACGTGTTTCCCTTTGGATTTTTTTTGTTACTGGTGCAGTTGATGTTTGGGATGTTTAACAAATATGAATGGCTCCTTCCTTCTCCCTTCCACTCCCCTCTCCTTCCTTTTGTTTTGAGACAGAATCTCAGTGTCTCTCAGGCTGGCCTCAAACTCACTCTGTAGCTAGAGATGACCTGGAATTTCTGATCCTCCTGCCTCTACATCCCAAGAGATAGGATTACAGGCACACATTCTGGCAAGAACCTCTTATTTCTAATAGATTTGGGATAATTGTTCATATAGCAGGGGTGCTTTTTTTGGTGGGGGAACATTGGACAATCATTCTTGCTAGTCTGATTCACACAGGATAAGGAGTGATTCGATGCAGAGGTTCTTAAGGTATTTGTATCGATATTTGTGTGTACATGTGCATACATATGTTTGTATACATGTGTGTGCACATAATGTGTGCCATCTGTGTGTGCAGAAGCCTCAGGAGAGCTTTAGGTGTTCTCTTACCACTCATTTCATATTCCTTGGGATGGAGGGTCTCTAACCCCTGGAGCTGCTGCTGGTCTCACGCACGACCACACCCAGGTTTTTACGTGGATTCTGGGGAATAGAACTTGGTAATGTCCAGGTCGAGAAGCCCTCATGCTTAAGTGATCTTAATCGGTGAGCAATCCTGCTATCCCCTTTGTGCCTATGTTACCATGCTGTTTCCTCACCCTGCTACCCCTAGTGTCCTTGCACCAAAACCATGACTTTTTTTCCCCCCCCAAAAAAAAATCTATATTGGAACACTGAATAGGCTACTACTGGTCTTCTTATTAATTCTAAGCAATTCCAATCATCTCTTTATTTTGTTCTTTCAATACCTAAACTATTTTGATTCCTTTTGTTACAAAGTCATTATTTCATTTAAATATCTTTGGATGTTAAGTAAACTCATGAGGGCTGCAGAGATGATTTCTCAGTGGTTAAAGGCTTGCCTGCAAAGCCTTCCACTCCAGCTTCCATTCCCCAGTACCCACGTAAAGCCAGACCTACAAAGTGGCACATGCTTCTGGAATTTGTTCACAGTGGCAAGAGGCCCTGGCACACACATACTCTCAACTATCAAATAAGTTATTTTAAAAAGAAAACCCATGATCTTACTAAATTCATGTCCTTTATATTATTATTGTATGCACATTTTCTTAGTATAGCATTTTGTCTTTGAGGATTTACAGTGTTGCTTTAAGTCCCTCTTAGGCGGTCCCACTCTATTCTGTCTACCTGTGTTATTATAGGTTTGCCATTCCCTGAGAAATTTTTTTAAATGTATTGATTATTTCAGAGAAAGACAAAGAGGCAGGCGCGCACACACACAGAGTAAGTATGGGTATGCCAGGGCCTCCTGCCACTGCACATGAACTCCAGATACAGGTGTCACTTTGTGCATCTGGCTTTACCTTGGTACTGGGGAATTGAATCCAGGCTGTCAGGCTTTGCAAGCAAGTGTCTTTAACCACTGAACCACCTTCCTAGCCCTCACTGAGAAGTTTAAAACATTATAAAAATAGAATTTAAAAACAAATCTTTGATCAATGGGGAGGCGTTAGGGGTAGGGTGGATGTACTTCTATTTAAAAGATTCACTGGGCTGGAGAGATGGCTCGGCGGTTAAGGCACTTGCCTCCAGTGCCTAAGGCCCCGGGTTCAATTCCCCAGGACCCACATAAGCTAGACCCACAAGGTGATGCATCGCCCTGGTGCACGCTCTCTCTCTCTCTCTCTCTCTCTCTCTCTCTCTCTCTCTCTCTCTCTCTGCTTGAAAATGAATAAATAAAATATTTAAAAGATTCACTATATAGACTTCCTTAAAAGCAAAGTTTCTAGAATATTACCTGCTATATTGTATAAAGTCAGGTGGACTCTTACAGTTTTTGAACTGCTGCTGTTCAGTAGAGTTTTGTGGGGTTTTTTTGTATGTGTGAGAATGTGTGTGTGCCTGATGTGTGTATGTGCACTTATTTGTACCCTGTGCACATATACACGTGTCAGATGTCCTCTATTACTCTTCCACCTTACTTTCCTAAGCATAGTTTGTCACTGAACCTAGATTTTCCCATTTTTCAGTTAGACTGGTTATCTAGTCAGCCACAGCTATTTGTCCTGTCTCTGCTCTCTTCAGTGTTGAATGTATGGATCATGCATAGCCATGTGTTGCTTTTTTTTTTAAAACAGGGTCACTGAGGATCAAACTCAGGTCTTAATGTTTGCATAGCAAGCACCTTTACCTGCTGAGCCATTTCTCCAGACCCCTCAGTAAAGTTGTCTTCACTGTGGATTCCCTACTGGAGTTGTCCATAGACTAGGAGAGACAGCAGCCATTGCAATACAGTATTAAGATAGTATTTTTTAGCCTAGACTGATGTGGATTATGTAGACTATGTAGTCTCAGGCTGACCTTGAATTCTCAGCCATCCTACCTTAACATCTTGAGTACTGGGTTTAAAAGTGTGTACCACCACGCCTGGCTTAAGACAGTTTTTCAGGAGAAAATGTTCTGAAAGTTTGGGCAAAGGTCTTGTAACTCAGCCTGGGAAAGTTAGAGAAGCTTCACAGAACAAATGACATATCTGGTCTAGAAGAGGAAGTATACAAGATGTTCACGTGACGGGGTTATGGTAGAGGAGGAAACTGATTGTGAGATTTAGGATGAAAGAGCCTTTCTGCTTCACCTTGTCCTCTCTCTCACTCTTCAGGGCTTTTTCTATACTGCCACATCCCTGCTCTCTTTTCCCGTGACTCAAATTGTGGTTAGTTGGTCTCTTTCCTCAGATTTTTTTTTAGGGAAAGGGGTTCAATTTTTTAGACTCTGTAGCGCAGGCAAACCTCAAACTCATTAATCCAAGCTGGCCTCAAACACCTAGCATTTCTCCTACCTCAAAAATCACTAGGATTACAGACATGCACTACCATATACATACAGAAATATATTGTTTGCTTGAGGCAGGTCTCACTCTAGCTCAGGCTTACCTGGAACAAACTCTGTAGCCCAGGCTAGCCTCGAACTCATGGCAGTCCTCCTAGCTCAGCTATCAGAGTGGTGGAATTAGAAAGGAGTCAGTCAGCACCCTAGGCTTTACTTCTGTATTTTAAATTCTTTTATCCCTTGCTTAGGATACCCAGGTCTTTCTGTCCCTTGCCTTGGGTTCATTTTCCTGCCTCATCCTGCCTTTCTTTTATTGTGTTTGGATTTGACCCTTACCTTTTCTTTCATTTTGCTTTATTTAAAAAAAAAAAAAGAATCAGTCTCTATCAAAGGATTTTTTCACACTATCTTTAAAATGAGCTTTATTTATTCATTTATTTCATTTTATTCTTTTTTTCTTCATTTTCTTAAAAAGTATTTTTATTTTATTTATTTGCAAAGAGAGAGAGAAAGAGAATGGTTATACCAGGGCCTCTAGCAACTGCAAATAAACTTCATCTGGCTTTACCCTAGGTACTGGGGAGTCAAATCCTGATCATTAGGCTTTGTAGGCAAGTGCCTTAACTGCTGAGCCATCTCTCCAGCCTAATTTCTTTATATTTTAAGATATTTTTATATGAGAGAGAGAAAAGGATACACCAGGGCCTCTTGCTGCTGCTGAACTCCAGATACATGTACCATGTTTCGCATCTGGTTTTTCAGGAGTACTGAGGAATGGAACCTGAGCCTTGCAGGCTTTGTAGGCAAGTGCCTTTAACTCCTGAGCCATCTTCCCAGTCCTTGTTAAATTCTCAGTACAAGTCCCCCCACCACAAAAAAAAAAGCAGAAGGAAAAAGTCTTAAGTTTTTTTTAAGTTCTTTTTATTTTATTTTCAAGCAGATACAGAGAGAGAGAGAGAGAGAGAGAGAGAGAGAGAGAGAGAGAGAGAGAGAGAGAGAGCGCGCACCAGGGCCACCACCTTGTGGGTCTGGCTTATGTGGGTACTGGGGAATTGAACCTGGGGCCTTACGCAGTGGAGACAAGCGCCTTAACCACTGAGCCATCTCTCCAGCCCAAAAGTCGATAAGTTTTGACAGATACTATGACCCAGGCACCATTGCAGTGATCTCGGCCCACAGGGTCTCTAGAGTTCTTGTCCCCTTAGCACTGCCCCACTGCAGCTCTGCTCTTCCTAGACTTTGTCTTTTCAGTTTGACTCCTTTTCCTTGGCAGTGGGCTTTTCAGGTATTCTTGTTTGTCATCAGTTTGGTCTTTATCATGTAGCTGTTCCACAGTTGATGAGTGGGTGGGGTTCTTCAGGGTTTAGGCTACGGTGTGAGTGTTCGTGTACTAGTGTTCAAATAACTCATAATACTATCTTTTATTTGGCTGTGGTCAGAGTCAGAGCTGTCAGATAGGAAAGTCCTGGAGTTAACTACCTTCATAAACAGGGTTTGTGCTTGTTCTGTGGTTTTGAGAATCTCTTAGCTTAGGGGTCCCTATAGATGAGATGGTTTGGGTGGAGGACACTGGAGCAAGCTAGGGGCTAGGGCAGCCTGGATGCAGGGTAGATGGAATAATGCACACTTCAGTTCACGTGGACATCTGACCAGAAGTATGTACCCTGGTTTTTACCTCCAAGAGTGATACTTAATTCAGCAATCAGAAACTTTACTGAAAATCTCCCAAGTTAAATGCTGGCAGTTGAAATTTTAAATAAGAAAACCCCTTGTGTGGGGGCTAAATCAAAGCAGTCTATAACATTGGTTTCCAGTTGCAGTGTATTTTGAGACAGCCTGCTTTAAAACATCAGTAACTTTGTCTTCTGCGTTCACTCACTCACTTACTTACTTATTTTTACTCTAGCCATGGCTGACCTGGAAATCACTCTTTAGTCCCAGGCTGGCCTTGAACTCACAGTGATCCTCCTACCTCTGCCTCTTGATTGCTGGGATTAAAGGTATAAGTCACCACACTCTGCTTGTCTTCTGCTTTTTAGTGTACATTTTCTAGTAGACTACATTAAGTCCCTGTTATTTGTTTTATATCTTGCATAATTTGCTGGTTGAATAAACCCTCACATTAACAAATGACAATAAATTTTATTCTTCCTTCTGATTGTGGAGATACTAAGAATGCTAAGTGCCTGCTTGAAGTAGGGCAGGACCAGGGTCTGGCTACTCTGTACTTTTTTCCTTAGATAACTGCTGATTCTATTCAATGCTATTTTTCTTTTCTTAAAGATACTTGTTTAAGAGAGAGAATGGGCATGCCAGAGCCTCCTGCCACTACAGATGAAGTCCAGAGGCATGCGCCACTTTGTGCATCTGGCTTTATGTGGGACTGGGGAATAGAACCTGGGCCAGCATGCTTTACCAACAAATGTCTTTAACCACTGAGCCATCTCTCCATCCCCAATGCTGTTAGTCTTGTTTCCTTTGTTTGGCTTATTCTGAACCCTTTTGAGACATGCATGATATAGATGAAGCTTTCAGTTTATTAGACACTATATAAACTATTATGGATATATAAGTCCTTCCCTCAAGTTGCCCAGAATCTATGGTAAAGCTATATCACTACACAAAGTTGTGAATCACATGCAGTTAGAAGTCCAAGACAGCGATCTCTCTGAGGAGGGCTTCCCTTTGTAATTTCATCTAAGCTTTTAGTGTTTCAAAGATGTCTAGTAGCCAGGTGTGGTGGTCCATGCCTTTAATCCCAGCATTTAGGAGGCAGAAGTAGGAGGATTGCTGTGAGTTTGAGGTCACCCTGAAACTGCATAGTGAATTCCAGATCAGCCTGGGCGAGACCCTACCTGGAAATACAAAAAAGAAAAAAAAAAAGTTGACAGGTTTATAGTTTATTTTGTGAAGTTCAAAATTTTGTTGATTAAACCAGCATAATTGGACAATCACCTTCATAAAGCTGGGGACAAGATTGTTAATCTGTAGTGCCTGAGTATCTTTAAAATTTTTTTCTTAAAAATAAATTTACTTGGGCTGGAGAGATGGTTCAGTGGCTAAGGCACTTGCCTCCAGTGCCTAAGGCCCCAGGTTCAATTCCCCAGTACCCACATATGCCAGACCCACAAGGTGGTGGCCCTGGTGCGTGCGCTCTCTCTCTCTCTCTCTCTCTCTCTCTCTCTCTCTCTCTCTCTCTCTCTCTCTCTCTCTGCTTGAAAATAAATAAATAAAATATTTTTTAAAAAAAATAAATGTATTTGTTTATAAGGGGAAGAGAGAGAGAGGGAGAGAGAGAGAGAAGATGACAGATGTGTTGGGTAGGCCTCTTGACACTACAAATGAAATACAGATAAAAACACCACTTTGCACATCTGGCTTTATGTGAGTTCTGGAGAATCGAAGCTGGGCCAACTGAGATTGGCAGGCTTTGCAAGCAAGTGCCTTTAACTACTGAGCCATCTTTCCAGCCCTTAAACTTCTTGAGGCAGGATCCTGTAAGATTCCTAGGCTGTGTCTTGAACCTGGGACTCACCTCCTCTATTTCACGGGTACCCAGGTCCTCCCTGTTACCTGGGATCACAGGCCTGTGTCACCAGGGCCGGCTCTGAGTATCCCTAGTCACTCTTAATTCCAGAAAGCTGGGATATTTTTGGTAAGTGAGGCATTCATTTAGACAGTCAGATTCTGAGTTGAGTGTGAGTTTAGACCTTCATAGCAGCAGCCTGGGAACTTGATGGTGTGCTGCTGGCGGTACGTTTAATCACAATACCCCTGCAGAGCAAATGGGGTGTGTCTGCATTCACACACAGAAAGGGGCAAGTAGGTATCTGGCTGCAATGTGGGGTGGTGCTTGTAGTCCTAGCACTTGGTAGATTTTTGAGACAGGGTCTTAATGTTGTAGCCCCCACTGGCTTGGAAATGTTTAACTCATAATGCTGATGCCTCAGCCTTCCTAGTGCTGGGACTACAAGCTTGGACCCACTATTTTTAGTGAAACCTTACTGCTACAGACACTGTAGCCTTAGGGTTGTGCTGATGGTGATAGACAGTTTCATATAGTAGGAAGCAATTTGAAAGGAATTTGAAAATTATCTTCAGTATGTGTTCATGCCATCATTTTGAAAAATGTCAAATTTGAGAAAGGAGGCAGGAACAATAAATTTTGAAGAGCAGCCTAAACCCCTCAGGGCAGGAAACAAAAATTGCAAGGGTGCTTATAGGGTACCCATGATGTGAAGGTTGCTTCACTGGACTCTTACTGTATTCCCATGTGTTGGTGCATGCACCATTGCTGGTCTTTAAGCTGGTGTGCTTATTTTACATATATGTGTGGTATGTGTGCTTGTGTGTATATGCATGTTCATGTGTGGAGGCCCATGTATCTGTGCAGGTGTATGTGTGCATGCATATGGAGGCCAGCAATTGCCTTTCTCAATCACTCCCCACCCCACCTTTATTTTTTGAGACATAATCTCACTAAACCTGGAACTCACCTATTCAGCTAGACTGCTAACCAACAAGCCCCAGGGATTCTTCTGTCTCAGTGTCTTTAGCATTTAGGGTTTACAGGGCAAACTGGGTTACACGAGGATCTGAACTCAGGTCCTCACATTTGTATGGCAAGCATTTTGCCAACTGAGCCCTCTCTCACCCCTACACTGCTGTTTTTATGTTAAAAGTGTGACTATGTTGTGTGTGTGAGTGTGGGTGTGTGCATACCTGTGTGTGTGTGGAGGTCAGAGGACAGTCTCGGTTATTTTATTTGCATCTGCATTTGCTAGCTGGCTCATGAGCTTCTGAGGATTCTTCTGTCTCCTCTTCTCGCCATCAGAGTCTGGGATTACAGGTGCTTGTGCTACTGCATATTGCTTTACATGGGTTCTAGAGATATGAATTCAATTCAGGTCCTTGGGTTTGCATAGAAAGTGCTTTTGTCCACTGAGCCATCACTGCAGGCCAGCTGCTGCAACCTCCATACATACACAGTTGCTATTTTTAATCTCACTGTTTATTTGTTTATTTTTATTTTTTGCACTTTGTAGATTTCTGCAGAACAATTGAGAAAACCTAGTGATTTTCTTTAAAAACTCCAATCTTGAAATGAATGAATGATGTATCAGTTCAGCACCTGGATTCTGTTGGCTTGAGTAATTTTTTGTTCTCCACTACCCTCTCCTCTCCAGGCAAAATTGATTCAAATTCATAACAGACTCTTCCTGGAAATAAAAAAAAAATTCAGTTTAACTTTTAATATTTCTACTATATGATACCACAGACTCAAATTAGGAAGTTACTGTAAGATGCTTTGGAGCACATATGAGATGCTCAATAAATATGTACTAAGTGACTTAACATCTTGTAATGTCTGCATTGCAAATGAAGAGTGCCTTACCTCTGAGTTATTATCCTGAAGGACCTGTGGTCTTGTATTTTTCCAGTCAAGTTGTTAGCTAACTTGTCTAGTTCCTGTCCTATAAAAAGCTGTGTTTTTGGCATTGTAGTGAAACAGACAAAAGATAAGGTGGTCTCAAAGATTTTACAGTCTGCTAATGTAAATGAGGTGGCAAAGAAGAAGAAAATGTGAGCAAAAATAAGAAAGTCAAGATTTTTCACTGTTGGAGAGCCTTCATGGTTTGAAGTGGGATTTTAAGTACCTCAAGGATGTTTGTGAGCTAATAAGATCAATATCTTATCAGTGTTTATTTGTAGAAGAGTAGGGAAAGATAGGGTTGGAAGTACAGTTTTGGTTGTATCTTGAGTATTTTAGAGGATAAAGAGATGTTTGGGAATTGCTGAAGACTTAGGAATGTAGTGCTAAGATCTGGTAGGTTAGGGATAATAGTTTTAATATGGGGCCTAGGGCCTGTTCTAGTGACTCATGCCTGTAACCTCAGTACCTGAGGGTCTAGAGTTCAAGGTTAGCCTGAGCTATGTAGGGAGTCCCTGTCTGAAAAAGCCAAAATAAATAGAAAGTGGAGTCTAAAAACTAGAGAGGGAAATTTGTAGGGCAAATCCTAGAATGGTAAATTTAAGGTTGTGAGAGCCAGGTGTTGGGAAGATGGGAATGAGAATATTAGGTATATTTGTGCTCAGTACAAGGTCAGTGGTCTGGTTTAGGGAAGACTCATAGCTTTATACATGGGTGCTAGAGAATTGGACCCAGGCCAGCAGCTTTATAAACAGAGAACCTTTAACTGCTTGCTGAGCCATCTCCTCAGCCCTAAAGAGAGCTGTTCTAATGGTCATCTCTATCCTTTCTTAAGATTAAAGTTGGGCAGAAGCCTTTGGAGAGAAATTGAACAATATTTATTCATTTGAAGACAGAGAAAGAATATGAATGAATGAACATGAGTGCACCAGGATCTCCTCTCAATGCAAATGAATTTGAGATGTATGTACAATTTTGTGCATCTGGCTTTATGTGGCTATTGGGGAATCAAACCTAAGCCAGCAGGCTTTGCAAGCAAGCATCTTTGAAAAAATACTTAGAATCAGAAATCTGCTAAAACCCTCAGATTCTGAATGGACACAATTTAAGAGCTCTTGGACATGTATAAACTGCTTGGGACACACCACTCAGCTGCTGGATTTAAAGTTACGATGAATGGTTTGAGCAGGCCTATTAATATGCTTTTGTAAGAAATCCTTTGACTGCTTTACTGTCTTATTTTATCTGTTGCCTTGTCTGCCTCAACATGTGTTCAGAGTACAAAAAAAAAAAACAAAAACCCACCCAGGGTAGAGCCTGAGTGGGCTATGCGAGAAACTGAAGCTGTGGTTTTCTTCAGGCAGCACCACTGAGCAGCACTGTCATCCAGAGTACTCCTTTTTCTACTCCCTGCTTCCAGGAGCCAGAGTTCTGGTAGAAAATTGTTTTCTTTCTCATACCTAGGAGATACTGAATTTTTTTTTTTTTTCTTTTTTTTTGGTTTTTCGAGGTAGAGTCTCGCTCTAGTCCAGGCTGACCTGGAATTCACTATGTAGTCTCAGGGTGGCCTTGAACTCATGGCAATCCTCCTACCTCTGCCTCCCGAGTGCTGGGATTAAAGGCGTGCGCCACGCCCTTGCTAAAATACTGAATATTTTTAAATGAGCCCAGATAACGAAACTATTGGTAAAAATTATTTCTTGTGGTCGATAGGTCTGTCTCCCATGAGAAACCCATAAAATAGTACTTAAAATTGGTGAGCCATAAGAAGTAATGAAGAATTTCTAGCCTTTCCCTTGTTTATTTGTCTCTTATCTAGAAGTAACACTAGTCTGGGTAGGGTAGAAGAGTTTATGGAAAGCTCTGGGAATGGCGGCTCTTCTACTCACTTACTGTGATTTGCAATGCAGCAGCACCTCACAGCGTCCTAGAAGTCCAGCAGAAACACAGTAGATTACTGTTGTTTTATGTACTGTTTTCCAAACCTTGCAGTCCTTTGGTTGAGTAACCATTTAACATTACTTAGAACAAATAATCCTTAGTCACACTTTGGGAAATTACAGCCATTGTTTTGATGTAGTTTAATATCAAAATTTTGAGAAAAATATAAATTTTCTTGAGACCAAAGAAGTCTAAAGGCATTCTAGTCTAAAGGCTAGTTTTAGGCTTTCTTGCTGTGTTAATCTGCTATCTAAGCATTATCACCCCCTGCCTACCTCTGAGATACAGCTGGGGATTGAGCAGTGTCTCATTGTGGAAGATGCTGAATAGTGATAATTACTATAGAAACTTTCATTCATTGTCTACTTTTGTCTGGTGAATTTTGTTCATCATGACTGTTCCACAGTAATACTTGTAACGGTAGTAAGCATGTCTGAGAAATGGGCCAAAATGGTGGGGGCAAAGAGATACTTGGTTAGGAATTTGGTCAAGAGTTTTGTCAACTGATGGGCTGAAGAGATGGCTTAGCGGCTAAGGCGTTTGCCTGCAATGCAGAAGGACCAGAGTTCGATTCCCCAGTGCCCATATACAGCCAGATGCACAGGAGGGCGCATGTGTCTGGAGTTCGTTTGCAGTGGCTTGGAGGCCCTGGTGCGCCCATATTCTCTGTCTGCCTCTCTCTCTCTCTCTCTCTCTCTCTCTCTCTCTCTCTCTCTCTCTCTCTCTCTCTCATAAATAAAATAAAATTAAAAAAAAAAGTTTTGTCAACTGAGAGTTTTGTTACTAAAGAGGAACCCCACTTCTTAGAGTTGAATTGATGGCTGTCACAAATGTTGAGTTTTTAAGCTGGACTATCTGTAGCATAAAGAAAGCATTAATATGTCTTTCTAAATGTGTTACTACTTCTAATGTAATGCATTAATTCTCATCACATTCTTGCTTATACTCAAAGGAGAATAATTTACCTCTGGAAGTTAAGGTATAAACCCTAAGTAATCTGCTTTAATTTACAAGTGTGTTTAATTTTAATTATGGGGCCCAAACTGGAACCTATGAAACTGCAAAGTACTTCTCGTCCCCATTTGCCCTCAACATATACTTTGTTAAAAGCAGTCATTTATTTGAAGGGTGAGAGTAGTTTACTGAGTCAGTACTGTTAAGAGGGCAGTGGGCTGGGCCATACCCAGAATACTAACTATAGCCAAAAATTCAAGGACCGCTTTTACTTACAAGTTCAAGAGTAATATTGGTATATACCATTACAAATGTGAATTGGGGCTGGGAGATGAATCAGTGGTTAAAGTTGCTTACTTACATAGCCTGCTAGCCTGGGTTCATTCAGTTCCAGCTGCCCACATACAGCAAGATGGGCATTTGTTTGCAGTGGCAAGAGACCCTGGCAATATACACATACAAATAAATAAAGTTTAAAAAATGTGTTTTTGTTTACTGTATAGAGGATATGTTAAATTCTATTGCTTTTCTGTGTTCATTTTATTCATCAGTGTTGTAGATTTCTAAGAGATATAAACTGTAGGTTGTTTCATGGTCATGACTAAGTGTTGCGATATATTTCCTCAAAAAATATAAAGTGACTGAGAGCTTAGCTTTAAGATCAATAAATCTTTGAGAGCAGAGGAAAGTTGAAGGCATATTTTTTAAAAGTGGTAACCAGTTGGTTTATTTACTTATTAATTTGAGATAAGATCTTTCTGGTAGCCCAGGATGATCTAGAATGTGCTGTCTATAGCCCAGGCTATATCAAACTTGTGGGTCTCCTGTCTCAGCATCCCAAATACTTGGGACTATAGGCATGTGCCACTGTGCCCAGCTACCAATTTGTTACTGACCGACCCTATTTTAGAGATAATTTCAAGTGGTATAATTTAGAGTAGTGGATATTACAACATGACTTAATTCTTGAAAATGCAACAATAAGGCTTATTTAAAATATAGTATTGTTTATTAATGTTTTTGAAAGTCAACATGTTTTCATTGAGCTCAGTGAAGCTACTTTGTGTTGACAGAATCATTTTAGAATCCAAGCAGTTGAGCTGAAGGCATTTTGGGGAAGCCTGATATCTATTGTGAAAATCATCTTTGATCTGGGAATTAAAAGTAAAGCTGGAAAGGAATTTACAAACAAGAAAAGAAAGAAGTTTGGAATTGGACTCACAGGATCTGGGCTTGGAAATGCCTCAGGTAAATCACGTGGAGTAGGTGTGAAGTTTTATGTTTTCCTACTGCAGAAAAACATCAATCCTGTCCATTCTGCCTGTCTTCTGAATGGTAACGCTATCTGATTTCTGGCCTCAGTTGTGATGCCTGTTCTTTATTCTACTGACTTCTCTCTCCTCCTTTGCTACAACTTTGAAGTGTTCAGTGAGCTGGGCACAGGGAATATGCTAAGTAAGCTAAGTAACTTTATGGGGAAAATTTATCTACTACTACAGTCCCATTTTTCTGACTTTCTAGCTTTCTAGATTTTTGCTTCCCAACTCTTCCCTTCCACTTGTGACAGTTTAGAAGTAGTTAAGAAACAGCAAGGGACCACCCTCTCCTCACCAAAAAAAAAAACCCTCTGTTTTGTACATGCAAATACACACATGTGTCTTTCTGTGAAAACGTCAAAAGAATGATTCTGTTATTTATGGCAGGTACTTTTTTCCTTCCTTCCTTCCTTCCTTCCTTCCTTCCTTCCTTCCTTCTTTCCTTCCTTCCTTCCTTCTTACCTACCTACCTACCTACCTACCTACCTACCTACCTACCTACAGGGTTTTGCTATGTAGGCAAGGCTGGTATTTTAAGTATTTTCCTAATAGAAGTGCACAGTTCAGTGGTAGTGAAAGCTCTTAAGTGTACTGGACAGCAGAAAAGATACAGGAGTGTTTTCTGCAAACTAGTGACTTAGTAGGGTAAAGGTTGAGCTCCTATGTAGAAAGGCAATCTTGAAGTAGTCTCTGTCTAAAATGAAGATCATTCTGTTATAGCCCAGTGTAAGCGGAATGGATCCGCCTTTTGGGGATGCCTTTCGAAGCCACACCTTTTCAGAACAGACTCTGATGAGCACAGACCTATTAGCAAACAGTTCTGACCCAGATTTCATGTATGAACTGGTAAGCAACATTTTCTTGATTTCAGTGTGTTTTTTTAAATTTTGGGTTTGTTTTGAATCTTTGTGTAGAATATGTGTGTGTGTGTTGTGTGGGTGAACATGCGTGCATGTGTGTTCAGGCCACAGGTTGATTCAGGGTGTCTTTGTCTCTCTCCACTTTACTTTTGAAACGGGATCTTGAGATCACTGGTTGAGCTAAACCAGCCAGCCTCAGAGGTCCTCCCCTCTCTACCTCTGCAGCACTGGGATTAGAGGCATGAATTGTTATGTGCACACTGTCATGCCCAGCATTTTACAGAGATGATGGGAATTTGAGTTCAGGTCTTTGTGCTGGTACAGCAAGAGCAACACTACCCATTTAGCTATCTCCCTAGCCCTGGGTTTTAGTTTTAATTGATTGGGATAAGGGTGTGTGGTAAATAAAAATAGAATGTGCTTCCTGTGCAGGCTCACACCTATAAATCCAGTGCCTGAGAGGTCCAGGCAGGAGGATCAAAAATTGGAGGGCAACCTGAACTACATAGGGAAACCCTATTTAACTAAAAGAAAGAAAGGAAAAAAAGACTAAAGAAACAGAAGATGTGACTAGGTCAGGTTGGGTTCTCATGTTAACAGAATTAAATCAGAATATTAAGATCTTCAAGTTCAGTTTTTATGAGAATACAAAGCTATTTGTTTTTAATAAGCTTAACTGTTTTAAAGGGCATTTCAGCTAAAAAAAATTAAGGAATGCTGCATTGAGTAAGGTGGCATGGCAAAAAGAAAAATTACAATTCCAAGCACTATCAGAACATACTTACCTGTGGTATCAATTACTTTGTCATTGCTGAACAAATCCTCTGCCAGAAGCAACTTTGGAAAGAGTTTTATTTCGCTTACAGCTCCAGAGGGTGGATCTGTCATGATGGAGGTGATGCATGGCACAAGCAAACTGGCATCACATCATACCAGTAGGAGAAGTAGACAAACAGCAGGGCCAGAGCTGGGCTGTTAAAGGCTCAAGGCCCACCCCCAAGCAAGGCTCTGTCTCCTAAAGGTACCATAACCTTTTAGAATAGCCCCACCAGCTGATGTTTAAGTTTTCAGACATATGAGTTCATGGGCAATATTCTACATTCAAACCATCAAATCTGTGCTTGAGGTACATAGACACTTAAAATTCCCACAGAAAATGTTTTTAAAGTATTTAAGTTTTACTTTAAGAATTATTTTTTTATTTTAAACTTTATTTATTTATTTATTTGAGAGAGACTAAGTGAGTTTGAGTGCACCAGGACCTCCTACTACTGAAAATGAACTCCAGCTACATGTACCACTTTGTTCCTATAGCTAATTTACATGGTCACTGGAGATTTGCACCCAGACCATCAGGCTTTGTAAGTAAATGCCTTTAACTTCTGAGCCATCTCTCCAGTCCCTCCAAATAAATTATTTTTTAAAAAATTTAAACAGTACAGAGGTGTAGAAAAACTGGAAAACTGAGTGTATCAGTGTAACAAAAATAATTGAATTATATACTTAATAAAAGTGAGTTATGGTATATAAAATGACTTTAGTAAAGCTGTTCAACCATATAAAGACTTGTAGAGCCAAAACAAAACAAAATATCAGGAAAAGTAAACTTACTTCAGGAAGAATGTTTATGGTAAAGCTAAAGAACCTTTGATGTCTGGACCCATAGTTAAGCCTCAAAAGACTATGTTTTCCCTCTTTCTTGACCAAAGAAATGACATATGCATAGAATAGTAAAATGTCTGTCAGCACCCTTTATCTTAAACAGACTGGAGGGAAGTAGAATGTTGATTATTGATTTGATATTTGTGAATAATAGTTTAACTAAAACATGGTGTGTGATTTCTTGTTCTAAACCTTTCTTAGGATAGAGAGATGAACTACCAACAGAATCCTAGAGACAACTTTCTTTCTTTGGAGGACTACAAAGACATTGAGAACCTGGAGTCTTTCACAGATGTCCTGGACAACGAGGGCGCTCTAACCTCAAACTGGGAGCAGTGGGATACTTACTGTGAAGACTTGACTAAGTACACCAAACTAACCAGCTGTGACATCTGGGGAACAAAAGAAGTGGATTACTTGGGTCTTGATGACTTTTCTAGCCCTTACCAAGATGAAGAGGTCATAAGTAAAACTCCAACTTTGGCCCAGCTTAATAGTGAGGACTCTCAGTCTGTTTCTGATTCCCTTTATTATCCTGACTCGCTTTTCACAGTCAAACAGAACCCCTTCCCCTCATCATTCCCTGGTAAAAAGATCACAAGCAGAGCAGCTGCCCCTGTGTGCTCTTCAAAGACTCTTCAGGCAGAGGTCCCGTTGTCAGACTGTGTCCAAAAAGCCAGTAAGCCTACTTCAAGCACACAGATCATGGCAAAGAATAGCATGTATCATAACGAAAAGGTGAACTTTCATGTTGAATGTAAAGACTATGTGAAGAAGGCAAAGGTGAAGATCAGCCCTGTGCAGCAGAACCGGTCTGTGCTGAGTCAGGTGTACATGGATGCTGCTGTGAAGGAGAATACCTGCTACTGTGGAGCTGTGGCCAAGAGACAGGAGAAGAGGGGCATGGAGCCACACCAGGGCCGCGCCACGCCTGCTTTGCCTTTCAAAGAAACCCAGGAACTGTTACTCAGTCCTCTGCCCCAGGATGGTCCTGGGTCAGTTGCGACAGGAGAGAGTGGCAGCCTTTCTGCCAGCACTTCAATTTCAGATTCATCCCAGAAAAAAGAAGAGCATAATTATTCTCTTTTTGTCTCAGACAACTTGGCAGAACAGCCAACTAAATGCAGTCCCGAAGAAGATGAAGATGATGATGACGATATTGATGATGAGGACCATGATGAAGGGTTTGGCAGTGAACATGAACTTTCTGAAAATGAGGAGGAAGAAGAAGAGGAAGAGGATTATGAAGATGACAAAGATGATGACATTAGTGACACATTCTCTGAACCAGGTATTAAAGTGCTTTGAGGCTCACAAAACTGACCTTTCTGTTTACTGTTTTGAAATAGAAGGCTTTCGTTTGGATGATGATTTTAGTTTAGGGACTAAATGACTTGATGTCTTGAGTTGGTTTATCATTGCTTTTTACAACTCATATAGCTCTAAAACGAACAACTATTCTTTTTTAAAAATTTATTCATTTTCAAGCAGAGAAATACAGAGATACACACACACACACACACACAGAGAGAGAGAGAGAGAGAGAGAGAGAGAGAGAGAGAGAGAGAGAGAGAACCAGGGCCACCACCTTGTGGGTCTGGCCGATGTGGGTCTTGGGGAATTGAACCTGGGGCCTTAGGCACTGGAGACAAGTGCCTTAACCGCTGAGCCATCTCTCCAGCCCCGAACAACTATTCTTTATTTATTTTTTTCCATTTATTTTTATTGTCCATAATAAGTTACATTGTTTAGTGGGTCAACAATGAGTTGTTATCCCCAATTCCCTATTGCCCCCCTTCCCCATCCCCAGTTAGCTGGATATCCTCCTCCGTGGGCCGTCTGTAATGAACAACTATTCTTATGCAGAAGTTCCTTCAGGGGTTAGGCTCATGGATCTTATGCTAACTGACCTAGTTTGTCACTCATTTGAACATATGTGCAAAACATGCTAAGAAATTATTGGTTTAAAATATATATCTATTTTTGCACACATTCCTTTATTATAGTTAGGGGTACTTAGAATGGTAAACCAAGTGATGGTGGTTCATATTACTCTTGTCTATAGCAAATAAAGCCTACCATCTACCTCATGAATAATTTAAAGGGAAGCTTTTTGTCATTTTTTAAAAAAAATATTTATGTATTTTTATTTGAAACAGAATCTCATGTAGCTTAGGCTGGTCTCAAACTTGCTCAATAGCCAAGGATGATCTTGAATTTCTGATCCTTCTGCCTCTACCCCCTGAGTGCTGGGATTACAGATGTGTACCACCATGTTGGATTTTATGCCATGCTAGGGATTGAACCTAGGGCTTCATGCATGTTAGACAAGCAATGTACCAACTGACCTACATCCTTAGTCCTTCGTTTATCATTTAAGAAAATACATGCTGTGCTAGATATGGTGGTATGTGTCTAATCATAGCACTCAAGAGCCCGGGGCAGGAGGGTAACCACAAAGTCAAGGCCAGCCTCTTCTACATAGCTAGTTCCAAGTCAGCCAGGACTACATAGCAAGGGCCTGTCTTGAAAATAACAAAAGCTTGATTTTTTTTAACTCACTTATTTGCAAGCAGAAGAGAGAAAGGAAAAAGAGAAAGAGGAATGAAAAGGAGTAAATGGGCACACGTGGCCTCCTGCCACCTCAAATGAACTCCAGATGCATGTGTTACTTTTTGGCGTATCCGGATTTATGTGGGTACTGGGGAATTGAGCCTGAGTCGTCAAGCTTTGCAAGCAAGCTGGACAGCCATTTCTCCAGCCCCCTCCCAAAATCTTTTTAAAGAGAAAATAATACTGTAATTTGAAGAACAGGAAGGAGAGTGTTTTATTTGTATATAGTATATGCAAATAGAAGTGAAAAGAAAAACTGGTGGGGAGCTGATTTATTTCAGCCCTTCCATGCTTGGGCTATTGCTACTGTTGGCTGATGCAGTTTACTTATAAAAATAATATTGCTAAATGCACTCAGCTAAAATTTCATAAAAAAATTAAAGATCAAATTTAAGCAAAAGTTCCTTGCTTTAAAGATAGTATTGATATTAATAATTCTGTTATTAAAAAGGACCTTGTAAGTTATCTTTTGCTTTAATGATGATTGCTAGAATTTCAGGCAGTCTAAACATTAATATTTAATTTTCTGAAAGATTCTTAAGGCACAGTAACTATATTGTAGCCAGTGAAGCACTTGGATGTGTGTGGGGGTCTATGAGGTGCAGGGTGACACTCAGAGCCTTGCATATACTGAGTAAGCCCTCTACCTTTGAGCTACATCCCCAGCCCAAAGCACTCTTACTGATTGATGAAAGACTTTTCCTTTTGGTTAAATCCTTGTTACACAAATGCTTAGATTTATGCATTTGATACAAACAAGTTGATTTGGATATCGTGTTTAAGTAAAAAAAAAAACATTTTAATGTAGAGAAAAAAAGGTTTATACCTTTTTTCCTTTGGTTTATTTTAGAAGTCTGTATAACCAGGATAGAACAATTGTCTTTTTCCTTGCCTGGACTGTTTTTCTCATGGCACATTCATAAAATCTTCATTGAGCTGGTAAAGGAAACTTGTCTGGGTGTAGCAAGAAAAAGTTTATGGACCTGGTGTGGTGGCACATGCCTTTAATCCCAGCACTGGGGAGGCAGAGGTAGAAGTATCACCATGAGTTCGAGGCCACCCTGAGAATACATAGTGAATTCCAGGTCAGCCTGGGCTAGAGCGAGACCCCCATCTTGAAAAACCAAAACCAAAACAAAACAAACAAAAAAATATATATAAAACAACAACAACCAAAAAAACAGAAAAAGTTTATGTAGCTTCCTCCTCAGGGAATATCACACATAAGTGCTGTTCAGGTGTGGTCTGACAGATCAGTTCTGTTGTAAAAGTCTCCTTTTCAGGATTAGCTAGAGGGGCTAGGGAATGAATAAACAAAGAGGAGAAAAATAATAATTAAGCAAAATGCAAGGCATGTGGAAAGAAATGCAGATGATGCATACAGATAGATGACAGATGACAGAATCAGTAACTGTCAACATCATCAAGGTCAACATTGACCACATTGGTTGTGATTTTGATGTATTTATATACATTGTATATATCACAATCAAGCAAATTAACAAAGACATCACTTTGATAACTATCTTGCTTTCTTTTTTGGTGGTAAGAGCATTTAAGACCTGCTCTTGATAATATAGTATTATTAACTCCAGTCACCATGTTATCCAAGCACTCTCTAGAATTCAGTCTTTCTGCGAAAAAGCTTCTTTGACCAGCATCTCCATATTCCCCTCCCCTCCCCTCACTCCTGGCACCCATCATTCTCTTCTCTACTTCTGTGAGCTTGATTTTAGTTTAGATACGACATGTGGAGAGCTTTGATTGCTTATCGTATTTCACTTAACATGACATTCTCCAGGCTCATCATCTTGCCATAATGCTAGTCTAAAGGAAAAGGAGTGTTGCTGTGTATTTGCATTTTCTTTGTCTACACATCCATTGTAGACATTTTTACATCTTAGATGTTAGTTACAGTGTTGTGAACATGTGGAAATACAGATATCTTCAAGGGGATGATTTAAAATTATTTTGGGGGGGGGCTATCTTTCCACAAGTAGGATTGTTAGATCATGTGTTAATCATGTTTTAGTTTATTAAATTTCAGTCAATTAATTTCAGTAGTGTTGGGGTTCAATCTCAGTCTTGTGTATTACTGGACAACCACTCTTCCACCAAGCTACATCTTTAGACCCCCATTTTAAAGGAATTTTTTTTATTATTAAAATTTTTATTTTTATGTATTTATGTGTGTGTGTGTGCACACTTGTGCGCACACTAGGATCTCTTGCTGCTACAAAGGAACTCCAAATTCAAGTGCATCTTTGTGTCTGGCTTTATATGCTTGCTGGAGACTTGAACCTCAGGCCAGCAGGCTTGGTAAGCAAGTGCCTTAAATTGCTGAGCCATATCTCCAGTCCTGGATCTTGTTTTTTTCAAATAGGATCTCATTGTTTACTTCAGGCAAGCCTTTGAACTATGTCTCAAAGTTGGAGACTCTTGCCTGAGTCTCTTTGCTGGCATGTGGGTATATGCCACATGCCCAGTAAGTTTTTTGGGGGGAATTTCCATGCCACTTTTCATGATTGTTCAGCTTACATTTCCATCAACAGTATACAAGGGTTCTCTTTCTCCATATCCTTGACAACTGTTATCTTTCATCTTTTAGATAGTAGTCATCAGATAAGTGTGATGTGGTCACTTATCCTGGCACTTAAAATTTTTTGAGTTTTAGACCATTTCAGATGTCATATTAGGGGTGCTTAACCTTCATTTTGTTGAGGATTTTTTGTTTGTTTGTTTGTTTGTTTTTCCAGGTAGGGTCATGCTCTAGCCCAGACTGTCCTGGAATCCACTATGTAGTCTCAGTGTGGCCTCAAACTCACAGCGATCCTCCTAATTCTGCCTCCCGAATGTTGGTATTACAGGTGTGCATACCATGCCCAACATTTGTTGAGGACTTTTAAAGACATTCATAAAATTATTTTTTAGTTTTGGTTATAGTGTATGTTCCCAGAAATTTAGTTCTTCTAGATTATCCAGTTATTCATAGTACTCTTTTATTTATTTATTTTTGGTTTTTTTGAAGCAGAGTCTCACTCTAACCCAAGTTGACCAGGAGCTCACTCTGTGGCTCTAGGCTGGCCTTGAACTCATGGAAACTCTTGGACCCCTGTGCTGAGACAAAGGCATTTACACCACACCCAATTTATTTGTAGATATTGAAGTATAAAGTTCACTTGTTCAGTTGAGGGTTTTTTTGTTGTTGTTGTTGTTGTTTCTTGTTTTGTTTTGTTTTTCTTTGAAGCATGGTATCACTATGGAGCCCAGCCATGTCTGGATTGTATTCTATTGCCCAGGCTGTCCTCAAACTGGACATCATTCCTCAGCCTCCTAGTACTGAAATTATAGGCTATGGGCACTTATCATTATAAAATTCCTAATTTTTTTATGTTTTTATGAGCACATATTAATTACACATAATAGGTATCTATGACATTTCATATACATAATATACTTTGATCATGTTTATCTTTTACTCTCTCTTGTTCCCTGCCCATTCCTACGGATTCCCTTTCTCTTCACAACTACTTCCCCTTCTACTTTCATGTCTTTGTTTTTCTATTTTGGTGACTGAGGGGTTTCATTAGGATTGCTTACTGGAGCATGGGTGAGGGGTTGTTTACAGGAAGGAACATAAGCAACTTCCCAGTGGCTATACCACTGAAGAAAATGTCTCCCTCTCTCCACATTTACCAGTAACTATAGAACTTTGAGGTGGGGTGGAGCCTCAGTAACTGCTCCCCACTCTGTGATTAGATAAATGGTTAGGGGCCCCATCTTGTGAGGCTCCGGTGCTGGTTGTCACAGCTGCTGTGAGTTTGAAGAGTGCAATGGCCATGTCATTTCCTCTTCCTCTTCTTTCAGACAAGGTCTTCCTATGGAGCCCTGCCTGGGCTGGTACTTGTCCTGTAGCACAGGCTCTTCTCAGATTCACAGAAATCTTCCTGCCTCAACCCACTGATTGCTGATATTACAGATGTAAACCACCATACCTGGCTATAAAATTCTTAAAACTGCTTTTGTGTGTCCCATAATTTTTGGTATGTTCTATTTCCATTTTAATTTGTCTCAAGATTTTTTTGTAGTCAAAAATAAATATTTAGTATCTTATTAAGCTTGTTAAAGCTAGTTTAGTTTTAAAAATATTTAATTTATTTGCAAGAAGAGACAGAGAAAGAGAGAAAAATAGAATATGGGTATGCCCAGGACTTTTGCCTCTGCAAATGAGTTCCAGATGTATGCACCACTTTGTGCATCTGGCTTTATGTGGTTACTAGGGAATCACATCCAGGCTGTCAGCTTTGCAAGCAAGTCCCTTTAACTGCTGAACCATCTATCCAGCCCTGTTTTTAGTTTTTTTTGTGTGGAACTTCTATGCTGATTTCTATAGTGGCTGGACTAGTTTACATCCCCACCAGCAGTGTGTAAAGGTTCCCTTTTGTCCACATTCTTGCCAGCATTTATTTGTTCTTTTCCTTTCCTTCCCTTTTTCTTTTCCCTTTTCCTTTTCCTTTCTTTCCTTTGCTTTCTTTCTTACAAAGGAGATTTATTGAGAAAAAATATGGAAAAGCCCCACAGTGTCAGAGCAAGCATGCTTTGGGTTCAGCTGCATTCACAGAAAAAAAAAGAAAACTATATACTTTCTGAGTTAGTGCTTAGAAAAGTGGGCAAGCTCCACAGTGAGAGTCTGTGAGCAATTGCTTTGTTTTCTTGATCTTTTTTAAAAATAATTTTATTTGCAAGCAGAGAGAGAGAGAGAAACAGGCAGAGAAAATGGCACACCTGGGCCTTCAGCTGCTGGAGATGAACTCCGGATGCATGTGCTACTTTGTGCATCTGGCTTTATGTGGGTATTGGGGGTAATGGAACCTAGAATGTTAGGCTTTTCAGGCAAGCTCCTTAACCACTGAGCATTCTCTTCAGCCCTGCCTTGTTTTTTTAACGACTGCTATTTTGACTGGGATGAGATGAAATAGCCATGTAGTTTTGATTTGCATTTCTCTGATGGCTAGAAAGTTTTAACATTTTTGCATGGTTTGGGGCATTTTTATTTCCTTATTTGTTTATTCATTTCATTAGTTCATTTGTTGATTTGAGTTGTTTGTGTCTTGTTGTTTGAGCTGTTTTGTATATTGTAGATATTAATCTGTCAGATGTTTAGTGGCAAAGATTTTCTCCCATTCTACAAATGAACTTTTCATTCTGTCAACTCCTTTTCTGTACAGAAGTTTTTAATTTCATGAAGTCCCATTTGTCAACTGTTTGCATTCTTCCTCAGCAATTGAATTGCCTAAACCTCTATCTCGAAGTGTTTTTCATACTTTTCCTCTAACAGTTACTGACTTACATTAAGGTCTTTGACCAGCTTTCTCAGCACTGATAGTTGATGAGGCTATCTTTTATTCAGTATATAGTTTTGGCATCTTTGTCAAAAATCATGTGGTTGTAACTATATGAGTTTATATCTGGCTCTTCTATTGAATTCCACTGATCCACATGTCAAGTTTTATGTCAGTACCATACTGTTTTTATAACTATGACTCTGTAGTATAACTTGAAAATGGGTATGCCAATACCTCCAGCATTACTCTTTGCTCAGGATTGCTTTGACTATCTGGAATCTTGTGTGCTTCTATATAAATTTTATATGTTTCTCTGTTTCTGTGAAGAATTGGAATTTTGGTGGGAGTTGAATCTGTAAGATGACTGTTGGCAGGATGGCCATTTTCACAGTGTATTCTTCCAATCCATGAGCACGGGAAGTCTTTGTCTTCTAGCATCCTCCTGCCGTTTCTACAGGGTTTCAGTTTTATTGTAGAGATCTTTTGCTTTGGTGATGCTTATCCTGGTTTTTTTTTTTTTAAGAAAAGCTGCTTTGAAAAATTTATTTGCAAGTAGAGAGAGAGAAGAGAAACAGACAGAGAGAATGGGTGCACCAGGGCCTCTAGCCACTGCAAATAAACTCCAGATGCATGTACCACTTTGTGCATCTGGCTTTATGTGGTTATTAGGAGATCGAACCTGGCTTGTTAGGCTTTACAGGCAAGCACCTTAACAGCTGAGCCACCTCTCCAGCCCTATTTTAAGATTCTTTGCATATGTATGTGTGTATGGTATGCATGCATGCATGTATATGTGTTTATATGTATGGGAGAGAGAAGGTGTGTGTAGATGCATGTGTGTGTGTGCTTGCCTAGGGAGGCCAAGATCAGAGTCAGGTTTCTTTTGTTGCATCTTACTTGTTGAGTCAGTGTCTCTGACTGATTCTGAGGCATATCAATTAGGCTAAACTAGCTAGCCATTGAGCTGCAGGGATTTTCCTGTCTCCAGCTCTAATGTGCTGGGTTTACTGGCTTTTTATGTGGGTGCTAGAGATCTCAACTCAGGTCTTTTTGCTTGCATGACAAGCACTTTACTGACTGAGCCATCTCCTCAACCCCAAGGTACCTTTTTTCAGGGTATTGTAAATGGGATTATTACCTTGATTTATTAGCATGTTTGTTATTGTATGTATATATGAAGGCTACTTATTTTTGCATGCTAATTTTGTAACCTACCACTTTGTTAAATATGTTTTTACGGTTCCTAAGAGTTTTTAAGGTTTTGTATATGTAGAATCCTATAATCTGCAAACAAGAAAACTTTGACTTCTTTCTTTCCTGTTTGTATCTCCTTTATTTCCTTTTCATCTTAACTGCTCTAAGACTTCAAACGCCACATTGAATAGAAGTGGAGAAAACACACACCGTTGAGTTCTTCCTGATCTTAGTGGAAATGCTGTTATTTTTTCTGGATTTTGCATGCTGTTGGCTATAGGTTTGTTGCACATAGCCTTTATTATTGAGATA